>JAGDQP010001603.1:58514-97543 GCA_022664845.1 Lepisma saccharinum
TATTTTAATATTTTGGGAGAAGAAGAAGAAGAAGAATAGATGGAGATAAAAACAAAACATATCAACTCCTTCATATGGTCTGAAAATATAGCACACGTCTTGGTTATGTTTATATGCCTCTGTTTTCTCCCCTTCCTATGAAAGAATAAATTGTTTCTCTGTTGACAAGAGAAGGAATGGAGAATAAAGAATTAAACGTGATACGTGGCCAAACAAAGATCGCTTTCTTTTTAAGAATTGCCATTCATAGCTTCATGAACGAAAATGATTTCAGTGCCTCTAGTTTCTTTTAGGAAGTGGGTGTCGGTGTGTATATCGTCTCAACAAAATATTTCCTTTACTGAATAATTATCGAAATGGCTAACCGTTCTACATTTTTGACTGAAAGTGAGATCGCAGAAGAACTGGACACTGACAGTGAATGGGAGGGGGAACTCGACCTTCTGGAGGACACTCAGCCTGACCCTATACAGGGTGATTTGGAAGATGAGACATCTGAAGAAAGTGACGATGGTAATGGAGATGTACCTGACTGGATAAAACCGAGTGCAAGACACAGACAGCGGCCACAGCTAACATTCACTGGTACCCATGGTGTGACAGCAAATGTTGATGAAAATTCAAGACATCTGGACTTCTTCCGGTTGTTTTTCACAGCAGAAATTCTCCATTTGTTGCAGAGACAAACAAATACTATGACCAATACGTTACCAAGCACGGACCTACAAAACGACAGAACTTTCCTGTTACTGCTGACGAATTTTTTGCAGTTGTTTTGCACATGGGACATGTCAAAATGGACACAATACCAGACTATTAGGCGCGAGCAGAGTCTTCATTCCATCATCCTTGGTTTCCACGGGTCATGGTGCGTGACCGATTTATACATTTCCTCAGGTTCCTTCATTTTGAAGACAATACGACAGCAACGGACAGATTGTGGAAAATCAGACGTTTCTTTGACAAGATCTGTAGGCTCTATAGTTCGAACTACAGTCCAACTGAGCGTTTAGCAGTGGATGAGGTTATGGTTTTGTTCAAAGGAAGGGTGATTGGAGAAATAGAGCTCGTGACTAATTTCGGAAAATATTTTTTTCTTGAATAATTATAAACAGCGTGGTCTTGGTTTTCTTCTCGGTTACATACAATATTACACGGTTTATTATTATGCACTTCCGGCCTTGGAACTGTCGGCGGTGCCTTGAGGGGGGCGTCCCAAAACGGATTTTTTAAGAAAAAAATTGACTTTTTAAAATTTCTTCTTCTTCTTCTTCTACATTTTAGGGCACAATGGCCTATCTATAGCACATTTTAATACCCTATAGTATTGTGAATAAAACAAGGGATCATTCATTATTGTACGCTAATTACAGACTGAGCTATGGATATTTTTAATTAACAACGTCGAGTGATAATGACATGTTCCTCCGGAGGCCGCGTCGGGAAGGGTCTTACCGGCGAAAATGCCTGCGTTGTTTAAAGGTTAAGGGATTCCGAGAAATTCTCTGAAGTAAAGCTGACTCGAAATGAGAGTGAGTGTAACAATAAAATTAGTTTGCGACAAGTCGATATTTCAAACAGGTTCCATATGGCGAACGATAAAATAAAGCTGCGTCGTTGTATAACAATCATTTGTAAGAATTACAGGTATTCAGCATTTTTTTTTATTCTGTTGTCGATGAGAGAGATTGTGATTTCCCGTTGGATGCCAGTGATTACGTATGTCATGTGTACTTATATGGAAAACCGTCTTATTCATGCTTGACCTATCTTTACTTCAGATAATTTCTGGGAAACGCCTACTTCGTTTGAGGAATCCCTTGTCCGGCCATTGTATTATACAATTACGTAATATGCATTTTAAGATACAGAATCTTTGAGGTATTTGAAGATACCACATTCTACATCAGCTGTACTGTTAGTGGTATGGGAAATGTAAGGGTCTAGAGTTCATTTTCCCACGCTTTGGGCAGTTTAGGGTTTCCTATTCTATCAATTAGCGTTCATGCTTCTCTACAATACACGAAAATTACAACGAAATTCCTGCAGCATTTAGAAGTAGGCAACGACAGGTTTTTCATTAAATTCTACAAACTTTTTAATACAACTTTTGAAAATTGCATTGCGTTCCCTGACATGTTTCTCTTGGGGCACCATTGAACCTTGGTCTGCTGGGCAATTTTCTTTGTTTGTTTGTTTGTTTCTTTTTGCAGTTGGATGTTTCATGGTCATCGTAATGTCTCCCGTAGTTGCTTTTCTTGGGTTCCGTAACCGGATGCATTACTATATACACACACATACTGTATATAACTTAATCCCAATTTGTAAAGTTGTTAAGTTTTAAGTACAAATTGTTTCTAAAATTGACGGAGACCCATGCTCCAATCGGGACGCGAACACGGACACTTAGAGACGCAGGCCTAGAGCGTTAGACCACGGTGGTCGACTGTTCCTTAAGTATTTTGTCAAATAACATAGCACAATGACATCTACGTACTTCATATGCCAAATCGAAATATCTTATAAATTGTTACAGTACAAACGAAATGCTTCATTATTTTTGCACGTGATTCATTAACTATTAACATGTTTATTAAAGCAAGGATTAGATTTTTTGCCTGATTAGGTATTTTGTTAATATGTTTATTAAAGCAGTGACTAGATTTCATTAAAATGATTGTAAATCTTGGAGAAACTCAGTTGTACCTAGTTATAAACATTTATTTTCTTATGCTAAAACTGTGTGTTTATATAAAAAAAAAACACAACCGGAAGAACATTATCTTTAGAGAAATTCTTTTTTTTACTTATACTCGTTTCAAAAAAAGATTAAAGTGTTGAAACTTCTTTAATTATTTTTTCACTTAATATCAGATGCAGTACACGAACCTGTTGCTATGGTGAATAACTGAAATATCATCTCATGAATACAACTGTCATAGTGTCATACAGGGACTTATAAGATGAAACTTTCAGACAGCACGCTTGGCGAGTTGAAAGCCAAAATATCTAATAAAATAGCCTTCAATTTGTGGTATTGTTTTTAAAAAAGAAATATCGCCTCAAAACGTACAAAAACATTAATTCAGTTTTTAATTAAGACTATATATATATATGTTTATCGCTCTGAATTTGTAACTACCCAAACAAATAAGACCAATCTGTGTTTTTAACAACGGCTGTGTAAGTGACTATAGATTCTTATTAGGAAAATAGGAAATATTGTAGGAAAAACAGAAATATTGATGAAATTACGTGATACCCAACCTCCGTGGTCTTGTGAGAAAAATCTCTGATTTCCGAACTTTGTTGGGTCGCCCATCCTCTAAAAAGTTTTGCAAAGTTTTCCTTACAGACTCACCAATAAGCACCCCGAATAGTGAGAGGTGACGAGACTCACTTTAATCAAGCATCCCGTTAACATCAGTACAGGAAGGGGTTTCAAATCGATCTGCCACCTTCTCGCAGTAATCCCTGCCAACTATAATTGTTCTTGGCTAGCTGCAGAGCATTTAAAACCAGACAACTTTTTGTAATTGTAATCACTATATTGGATCCGCCATTTTGAATTTTGTACTTTTGACGTCCGATGCTGAACCAGCTGACCTAACCCCACCCCTGGCAGTATTGTTTCTTCTACATTAAATGATTGTTTTCTGTCTATGCTTGGAGACCACCCCTAACGTTCACAGGGTGGTTTCTACCCTTAAACCCGCACCATTGCCGAAATAAAAAAATACGTGTCGATTATTTTTCGATGTTCTACAAGAATGCAAAGTTTCATTAAAATCGGTGTCTCGTTGTTAGAACAAAGTGAATTACTGTATTTTAGCTGCAGTATGAGGAAAAGATTGATTGAACATTCCGAAGATATTGTTGTGTGGAGCCGAATCGTGGAGTCAGCGAAAGAATGACGAAAGAACATTGGAAGAGTTCGAAATGTGGTTATGGAGAAGAATAGTAAAAAGCAGCAGCACATTGAAGATATGTAATAAAGAGGTGTTAAAGAGAGCAAGCGACAAACAAACAATAATTGAAAGAATGGAGAAGAGAAAAAGAAATTAGTTAGTACAAGGATTACATACTGAGGGAAAAGAGGAAGAGGAAGAAGACCAGTGGCGAAGCTTGGGATAAACAAATGGGTAGACATAATGTACAGTGAAAAAGAAATCACATGTTCCCGTGTTACTGCTATATTAAGCCGTACATATACTTGTTCCTGAAAATACCAGTATCAAAATCAGTGCGTATTACAGTGAAAATAAAAGAACTAAATAAATATAGTTCTTCATCCCACTGAAGAAGACGAATGCAAGATAAATAACACGCTAAGGCAAATAGGAAATGGCAAGATAGGAATTAATCGAGAGGGCTTAGCGAGCCTTGAAGGACCTACCGCTTCCGGTAGTACACTACTATTACTGATGATAATGATACCTGGTAAAAAAAAAATCTTATAAACTATGAAAGAAACGTATGGCTCTGTGTATTAGATGAATTAAGTGTGTATTACAATAAGCAATATTGATGGAACAATCGAGTTTTATGGGCGATGTAAATCACGTCTGTGTGTTAGAAGCATCTTTCTTGTTGCTGTTCCAATTTCTGTTAAGTACACGTTGTTTAATCTGGGACATCACACGTATTAACTACGTGACAGAGACATATTTAGCACATGTTAGTTTAAGGATTATCAAAGGCTTGAATGTTCGCAATTCGTAATCGCTACAAAGCTTTGTATTCTCCTTTTTGTACAAATATTGACAAAATTGGAGAATGTTGATAAAAATTGACGCCAATTTTTTTTTTACATTACAACTTTCAGTCATTGTCATAAAAGAATACGGATTCTCTCTCTCTCTAGTTTTTCCTAAGACATGCCAGGTTTTTGGAATACTATCTTATTTTCCAGTCAGCACTAGCGTATCTCAGTAGCATATCAGCATTAGCCTATATCATTAACGGACAAGTTGCGATTTACAATGATGTTGTCAACATTGGTCAACATCGAATGGCCAACACTTTTACCGATATTAAGGGCGATCGGTAACGTTCGCTGAGAGAAATGTACTGTTTTAATGAACATCATTACGTGTATTTTTGCAGTCGTTTTAGAAATAAAAACGTGATCTTGTTTATATCCTGTGCATTTATTCTATTACGCGTCTTATGTTCTCGTCTTCATTTATATTTGAAAACTTGCTGGTATAACCGCCCGTTGGTGCGGGATGAATAAAATGTTGCACTTTCACTTATTACGTTCAAAAACTTTCACTGAAATTTATATCACTTTTTATCACTTTCACTTTTCCTTGATCCACTCTAATCGATTTCCAAAAGTATAGTGACGCATGCGTCTCGCCATGGCCTATATATATAATCTTCTGAGTTGAATCGTATCCCCATCACAACAGGATAATGCAACATTCGAGAATGTTCCAGAAGATTCTGCACTCCAGTTTCCGGTTTCTAGAACATTCTGGAAAGTTATAGAACAGGAAGTCCCTTCCATGGTTCAGAACCGTATGGAACATTCCGGAACCGGAAGTCCCTTGTATGGTCCAGAACCTTCTGGTACATTCTAGAACATTCTCGAACCTTCTACACCACAATAGTTAAAAAATTATAAGCTCTTAAATTTATAAGGGGCCAAGTTAGTGGTAGCCCCCTACAGCAAAATTTCAAAAATCAGGCAGTGACACATAGTGCAACAGATTTGCAATCGTTCTACACCGTTTTGCACCTAAGTTTCACATTTTGCACCTCAACGGGGAAAAAATTATAAGGACATATATTTTGCGGGGTGTAGAAAATGACAACCCCTTAATCAAATTTAAAAAAGGAGAAATAGATAGTGTTGTGGAATTGCATTGCAGTAGTTTTGCACCACAACATTTAAATTGTTAGAAGAAGGTTCCTTTTTTCGGGGAGGGGGACAAATTAATTGGTGGCCTGCATGCCTCATTTTATTTTTCAGTGAAAACAAATAGTTTCTGGATTACACCCATTTCAGCTTGCGGACCGATTAACAGTAAAGTATTTTCATAGAGTAACTTCTAAGTTAATTATATTAACACAACGCGGTCTTACGAATGCGATTGATTGAAGTGGTTATTGTCGAAGACTTCCGAGTAAATAATTGGTGACGCAGCATAGACCTATCGTTCACTAGCATTTTTTCTTGTTGACTTTTTAATTGCGAACATGAAATACATACTTCTATATGACAAGTCGCGCACTGATAATTTTAAAATCACCGTGATAAAATAATTAAACATGGGCTATTTCGGAGGCGATGAAACTATTGTTTATAGAAGTACTGTATTACACATGTGTTTAAACCTGTCTGCGCGCACTAGCAATTGAAATGCTCAATTCGGTAGCTGCGCCTCAGAAAGAAGTAGTTACAAATAACTACACAGTAAGAAGTAATTTAGTCGTTAAGTAGTGTGTTTTGCAGCAAAAGTTTGTAATCGTTTAATGTTGAATTGTTTATTGAAGTAAATAATTCCAAAAAGTAAATAGACAAAATGCAGAAACGTGAAAGTGATATTCTAAAATAAGAAATTAACAATTTGTGTTCAAACATATAATTATGGAAGTGGTTTATTAAGTTCAGGAATTGTTATTTTCTCTTACAGCTTCCAAGTTATGTTTTATCATTGTAAACTCTCTCAAAATTATCCTGAATAAATATTTATCGTAAGTCAACAACATCCTAGTGCATTGATGCCCAACTTCGTTTTGCCCATGCGCCATATTCAAATTTAACACGATCTTCTATGTTTGTGAAAATAGAAAAAGGCCAAAACCAAAGAATTAAAATAGTTTTTGGTACTTACAATTTTTAACATAATTTTTTGTTATTAGTGTGGGTTGCACTCTGTCTTTTCGCAGTTGAGATCACTTTTTTTCATGTACAGATTAAGAAAGAGAAATAAAAGAAAACTTTCTTGCGACATGTTTATGGTAAACAAATGCAACATATGTGGTGGCCCGGAAAGGCAAAAGTTGCGGGTCAGATCTGGTCCGCGGGCCGTAGCTTGGGCATCACTGTCCTAGTGTATTAATGTTACAGCCAATCTCTCTTGTGGTTGTATACAGCCAGTCAAAAATTATAGTATTTTGGTGCGTTATGCTATGAACAAGAGCGAATAGTAAGTTACATAATCTTTCCAACCATGTTTATCCAGAAATAATAGAACCTCTTTTTATCTTCTCTCAAAGATGCAAAGACTCAGTCCCCATGGTCCAGGTGGTAACTGCGCGGACTTCGGATTGGTAAAGCGGAGGCACGCGGTTTCGAACTCCACCGCCGACCATCCTGAATGGTTTTCCAGGATTTTCTCGCTTTCACCAGGCGAATGCTGGGGATCGTACCTTAAGTAAGATTCTGGACGATATCTTCCCCATCCTCTGCCTAGCTTATCCCGGCCAGAGATAAAGATGCTAAAAGGCAATAAATTATTTTTGAAATTCAAAGATACAACGAGTTTATAAAATTGCTCATTTAAAGTCTCTGGCTTGCAGTTGAATGAATCCTATGGCTTTTCTTTTTGTGTTTTCTACTTCATATTAAAAGAAGAGTAGCCGAACGCGATAGTCGTGTTGTCTCAGGATTAAAGTCTCCAAGGTTTTTAACTCGAATCTCCGCTGGAGCCTGGATGGATGTTTGTGGATTTTAGAGACATCTGGTGGAATCAAGAAGGACCGAAGTTATTAGTTACTAAAATGGCCCAAACTATGAAGTTTACAAAGCTCTTAACAAAACCAGAACCAACTTGCAGTCGTACATTTGAAATCCATTTTCGTGCTTAGCAATCGGGAACCTAACAATTTTAGTGATTTTTAATCGGGTGATTTTTTTATCTTTCTCATTTTTTTAAATCAACGATACCCTTACTACACTGTGTCACTGCCTAAATTTGAAATTTTGCTGTAACGGTATACAATTAACTTGGCTGTCCCAAAATATACGAGCTATTAACTTTAAACTCAGGGCCCTGCAAAACGCGAAACTTGTATGCAAAACGAGTGCAGATCGGCACGCTATCTGTTCTCAAAAATTTTGACTGAGGGGGCTCTACCATTAACTTGGGCTTCCAAAATAGAAGAGCTTATAACTTTTTAACCGTTGTTGTGCAAAACGCGAAACTTGGGTGCAAAACGGTGCTGAACGATTGCAATCTGTTGCACTATGTGTCACTGTCTGATTTTTAAATTTTGCTGTAGGGGGCTACCATTACTCCCCCCCCCCCCCCCGCACAAATTTAAGAGCTAATCACTTTTTAACTATTGCGGTGCAAAACGCGAAACTTGGGTGGAAAACGGTGCAAAACGAGCACAGACCGGTACACTATTTGTTTTTTGGAAAAATTTGACTGAGGGGGGGCTACCATTAACTTGCCCCCCAAATAGAAGAGCTTATATCTTTTTTACCGTTGCGGTGCAAAACGAGAAACTTGGGTGCAAAACCGGTGCAAAACGATAGGCTATTTATTTCTCAAATTTAATATGATGGGAGGCCAAGTTAATGGACCCACTTTAGCAAAGCCCCGTCCTTAGAAACTCATTAGCTCGTTTAAGGCATTATTATGAATTTAAACCAGTTATGAGGAACATTCCCTTTTCATTTCTTCTAAACGTATCATTGTAAGCATATACATAACAGTATGCCGGTATTTTAAAGCAACAAAATCAATACATGGGCTTTGGTCCATTCAGACCTTTTTAAACTGTTCCTTGTGACAGTTTCTTTATTATCTCTGTAACCAAATTTTAGTTCAATTTGAAGAGAGTTAGCAACGTCAAGTCATGTACAACATTGCTGCACGTCGTAAACCTGTCACATCGTATGTTTTGCTAGCAGTATAAAAAAACGTGTATTTACTTAGAATGGAAAACATACTTAGGATTTAGTGGAAGGTACGAGTGTTACATCAGACGTAGTGGTATATTTCTAAAGAAAAAAAAACTGACTTGGCGCTACAAGTGCTATCATAGACCATGAGGTCTATGGTGCTATGTAAGCCGAAGTTAAGAGCTTAGGCTCGATATTTACACCTTCAAAAGAGTGAAAAATGGATGGATAGATGTAAGCCAATAGACTTTTATATGTTTGACATGGGTTGAGGGACCCTTCTGGAAGGTTATTAGCGTCATGAATGAGCTTGCGAACTTCTGAAGTTTAAGAGACCCTCCGAACCACTGCGTTTAGTGTACTTCCACAGAATTCGACCCAGGAACAATATGCCTCAAGGCGAAATGCTAACCGAAGACACAGAAGACCGTGTGGCGATAGATTTGGTTTGTTTTAAAAGACGAAGTGCACAAGGTTTTTTTTTTTTTTTTTATGTAAAACTTCTATCATAGACCCATTTCTGGCTGCGCTAAAATTAAAGGGGTTTTGTTCAGAGCACGCGATTTTGAATCCATCCGCCAGGTAGCTCTGCCATAGACCCCATAGTAGAATATGACGTCTATGGCAGAGCTACCTAGCGGATGGATTCAAAATCACTTGCTTTGAACAAAGAGGTCTATGCTTCTATTACCGGTAGTAGTTAAGCATACCATTAGGGTATAAATGTACAGACTGTGAGAAACAGGTTGAATTTATTTATTTCCTTTAGGTATCTTAGGTCTAAGCTGATATTAGTGTTGCTCACGAGACGAGACGAGGCAGAGAAATGTCAATGGAAAATGAGACAAGACAGAACTCTTGTAATGCACAATCAGTATAAAAAACCCTTCGGGGTAAAGTAAAGAGTGACGCAAGAATTCTACTCACAAAAGATGTAATATCCATTTTGCGAGTAACTTTCTTTGTGTCACTATGGCGAAATTGTGATTTTTAAAATAAAATTAAGATAATTAGTATTCCCCCGCCATAGTAACACAAACAAAGTCACTCGCAAATGGATATCAATTCTTTTTTTAGTAGAATTCTTGCGTCACTCTTCCCTTTAACCCGAAGTTGTTTTTACACTGATATCACTTATTTTGTAAGGCTGCATATTAAAAAAGGAGCATAGCCTTATACAAAAGATCGATTTTGGACCATGGTAGGCTCCGTATCTCGAAACCTGTAACTCCTATTAAAAAATAAGCATTTGTTTTATCCCAACTTGTTGAGGTCCGCAATTGACCTCCAAACTCCCCTGGTACCAAACATTTGGGGCTAAAGCAAAAAGACACACAGAATGACAGACACTCTTCAATCATTTGTAAAAATTCTGTGATTCGGCTAAAAAAAGTCATAACTTTTGAACCCCTTCACCGATTTTGACTTGTGCTACACCGTTTGAAAAGTATTGAAGCGTAGATTACGATTCCGCAAGTTTCGGCTGCCTATACGGTCTGGAGTCAGTGCTATAATAAGATATGTGAAATTTTTATTATATTTTCGAAACGCCTTAGGAAAACGCCCCAGGGAGGTGCTACCGACCATTTTGTAATTTTGTGTGTGTGTGTGTGTTTGTGTTTGTGTCTTAGTATGGCAAAGAGCTTTCAAATGCAAGTTCAAGCATCAAAGTTAGACTTATAGTTCGCTAGATCCGAAATTAGCTGTATATATGAGAGTGCCGTTAACAGACTCGTTTGTCAGTCACTCGAAGAATTACCATTCTTCATGATATACATCTTGAAGACGAGACACTTTCTGAATGAGACATTTTCAAGGGCAACACAAGCTGGGATACGGTGGTGGAGAGCAAGTTGGAGAGTAGTCGGCTAGGCTTACTTTGCAGGTACTATCCCGACATTTTCCTGTTGTAACTGAGGAAAAATGCTGGAAAAACCTCAGTCAGGATAGGTAGGTGGCCGCTGCGTTCGTAGGACCTTCCGATTACTAAGCTAGTGAGAGGCAAGTCTATCTCCTTTTCTTCCAGTTGATTGTACACGTTTTACTAGCCGTGAAGTTTTAAAATTGTAACATTTTTATTAATCTATTGTGAATACTCATTTACGATTTTGTTTCCTTAGTTTTTGAATTGTTACAACGAAGGTTTATGCACCTTTTATTTTTACTTCTGGTCCTGTACACCAGCAAGTGTTTAGTTCATTCGCTGAAGGCCCTTACTTACCTCTTTAGGTTTTATCATATTTTAATTTATGAACAGCTACGTATCGGAAGAGGTGTAAGTCATAGGGTTGTTATTGCCCATGTAATTAGTTTTATCTTATCTTAAGTGTGCAGACAAACCATGTTCCAAAATAGAAACAATATAATTTCTAACCATTGTCGGAATACAAGCTGCGATTAACACACTAACGAAAAACAAACCTGCAGCTCTGTTTGTATCCATACGAAACTAATAAAGCATGGAGGAAACAAACTAACAAATCACTTGAACAATCCCATACTAAAAATTTTGGAATAAGAAAAGATAACAGAGCAGCAGAAGAAGCAACTATCATAGGATTCGTGTAGTGCCGGTCTGGCTAGGTCGACTGGTCGGTGATCGCCGAGGGCCCAAAAAGGGGTCTGAAAGCCTTGTGGAGGGTCGGACGCATAGGAAAATAAATATTTAAAATATATATAATAAACTTAATTAACAGATTTTTTAAAATACGAAAAACAAAATTATGTTTATTAAAAAAACAGAAGGGAAATAGTAATTGAAGTAACTATTTTTTAAATTCCAAAACATTTTCCTATGTGTAAATAGTTTTCTTCTCATGTGTTAACTTCCTTAAAACAGTCATTTTATCCACTAGTAAAACATTTTCTACGCAATAACTTCGGTAAACTTTATTTTTATATGGTCCAGTCTAGTAACTTTGGACTTCGGCTCGTCACGATTCGCCCTTTAGCCATTAAAATCCACACCCATGTCCCTGCCGGGACTGGAACCCGGGACCTTCGAGTCGTTGGCCTACCATCGTAGACCGCACGGCTACCCAACCGGCTCACGCGATAACGTGTAGGCTTGAATGTTGATGGCTGGTGAGGTCAGCAGCGTCAGCTTGTCACCCCCATTCTAATGTTACACCCCACCCTCATTTATTTCTCTATGTTATTTTGGGAACAGATGACAATATCGAAGGTGAATCAGCTCACGTGGGTGCCGACCGGCGAACAGTGATTGTGCAAAAAGCTGAGTAAGAGGTCAAGTGATAATAATTCAGAAGCATAATACAGTAGTATTCTATAGCGAAACATATTTGTCTACGTTTAAGCTTGTTTTATAAACGAGATACTGATTCGTAATCTTTAAGTCCTGTAAAGTGAAAACGTCATTTGTAATGAGTTGGTTTTGTTAATCTATATTTAATAAGCAGTAGCTGTAGAAAATGAGTTCAACAAGTGGTGCTGCGAAAATTAAGAGAAGGAAAGCAATAGAAGAATACTTGAAGGAAAACAAACACTTTAATTCAGTCATAGTTTCGTTCTGGGCTTGAACAAAAATAATAATAAAAGATCTATCTGTTTTTCAAATACAGGTGAGTAAAATCAACAAGATAATTGAGCATAACAGCAGTATTCGAATTAAACTTCCGGACGAAGAAGGGATGCTTGTGTATTGTCGGTATATATATATATATATATATATATATATATATATATATATATATGAGGGAAATAGTTATTCAAGGCAGGGATATTATTATTTCTGTGATACGATCCGGGATAAATTTTTACAAGGAGAGGATTTCCCCGTCGTCCCCTCGTTAATTCGAACACTATAATAGTTACTTTTATCCATATTGCTGTTACATTCGCATGTACAGGTAGTCATCAACTTATGACTAACCTCCGTCCGTTCTGGTTGACAGGTCGTAAATCGTTGTGGTCATTTGTCGGCCATAAGCAGGTGATCCACAGAGCAAAATCCCTCAGCGAATAAGGCTTCACTGACATGGGTCACTCGGTGGATCCACCAGCGGCCGGAAAACTCTTACGGCAACACCAGGGGTTCCGCCAAGATTTTTAGTTTGAGAGGGGGGTGTAAAGTCAAAATTGAGAGGGTGTAAGTGAAGTGTTGCACTGTTTCCTTCGATTTTTCACCAAAAAAAATTAAAGTTGGGGTGTTGTCGAGAATTTGAGGGTAACACCCACTACAGGGGGGAAATCTGGCGGAATCACAGGGCGATCGACGTCGTAAACAATGTCCAATATTGTGGATGCATCCAATAACAGATGAACGATTGGTACTTGGACAGTTTTATACTTTAATGAACGAAGTAAGCAAAGTTTTACAGGTATTTTAGAATGACGCAAGAAACATTCAAAGAGCTTCTAATCTTACTGAAAATTCACATCCAGAAGGCAAATATAAATGGAAATGGCAATAGAATGGTCTGTTTTGGAGGTGGGGGAGAAAAGCACTACAAATCTAGCATGGGTCTTGTGAGGCAAAAGGAGAAGGAATGTTTTCCTGTATTGGATGGAGTGGGTGGGGAACTGAAACAGCAGACTGCATAGGTGGAAAATTTTAAATAAGAATTCAGTTAATTTTAAGGTAGCTCGCCAATAATAATTGAATGGCTGAGTTGGAAAAGCAACGCATTCCTTTTGCGGTAATTTTTAGGGCTAAGAAGGAAACACGTTACCAAAATTATACGTTGAATCGAAATTTTATCGGTAAAAAAATTTAGCACTAGCAAACTATGAGTATGGTGCAGGCTTCTCTGAGTAAAATATAAAGTGATTAATAATTTATTGAAAACTTAATGTATCGGTTCAATTTTAATACATTTTGAAATGTGTTCCTTTGTCAACTCAGACATTCAAATTTACTTTAATTTTCTACTCAGTAAACTTGTTTTCATTCTGAGGATGAAAGTGGATTAAGTTCAATTTGTAAAAAACTTACTTTTAAGTTGTATGTTCTAATTTGCAACATCCAGTTGTCTCAAAAAACATTTAAAATATATTTAAAAAAAGAACTCAACTTCTGAGGATGAAAGTGGATGTGCACACTGGTTTCAAAAAATGCTAGTACTGGAATTTTGTGATCGTGTAAGTCAGTGGCTTTCAAACTTTTAGACTGGCATGCCACTAAACAGAAATTCATACTTTCGCCGTACCACCAAATAATGTTGTGGAATTTTCAATGCTAGTATTTAAAACTTCATGATTATGTTACCAGTAATGATTATACCGATGAGGCAGAACATTTAGTATTGTAATCCTGAGGTCGCAGGATAGTTCATCGGTGCCGACCATCCTGAATGAATTTTCCCAGATTTCCCTCGGTCACACCAGACAAATGCTAGGAGAAATATAAGAAAGTAAAATAAAATAATAATAATAAAAAAAATATTTCGGAGCTAAGTTCTACTCTTAATGAAAAGTAATATTATGTATTAATCACATACGTTACTCTCATAAAAAACGAATACTTATTAGCTGCGGATTTGGCGCACTTTAGAAATCAGACGTTACTAAATATATTAACATTTTCATAATCTTTATGGTGTACCACCTAACAGCGTTCCGCGTACCACAGTTTGAAAACGTCTGTTGTAAGTTATACTCTAAGTCTAAGCAAAGAATGGTTGTAGAATTGCATGCTTACAATGAATTTAAAATAATTCCAATAGATCGCACTATTTGAATAATCGATATATTGATTAATAAAACCAGGTGAAAGTATAGTGATACACTCTCTAAAAGTGACAGATACTTGTACAGCTGTAATAAAACAATGATGACTTCCCCCAATGTTTTTATCAGCTTATGAACATTAATATTCATTTATTTTTGTAGACACACCCACACACGCGATCAAACTGTAGAGAAAACTCGTTCCAAGTACTTTTCGAGCCCAGAAAGAAAAATGGGGCGGGGACATCCTTTGGTAGAATTGTAAATCCGTCACTGGCAGAATACGCGATATTTTTCGGGGACTTTCACATCTGTGTTTGGCTGCGCATCCTGCAATATTATACCACCCAGTGTTGCTTGTGGCTCGACGGAGTGGATCCACCGGGGGGGGGACAACCAACTGTAGCCGAGGGCCCCTGATGCTCCAAATCGGCACTGGATTGATGTTAATAAGCAAGGAGAGCAAACTGTTGAATGTTGACGGATAGCGTACATGTGAACCATCACAGTATTGCAGACTGTGAATATTTATTGCGAGTTAAAAGTAAAAAAAAAATGCAATTTTCAACGTTTCGCAAAATACTGTTTTCTGTACTTCACATATGTAATAAACTGACTAGTGCCATACTATGATGATATGGCCTTGTATCCATCTTCAATAAAGAAAAACACAGCTTTCCAACAAGGCTGAATTCTTTAATAACAAAATAACTTAAAACGTAACCGTTTCGGAAGCATGCCACTTCCTTCCTCAGGCTACGTCAGTTGAGTGTAGTCTGAGGAAGGAAGTGGTATACTTCCGAAACTGTTACGATTTAAGTTATTTTGTTAGTAAAGAATTCATCCTTGTCAAAGAGCTGTGTGTTTCTTTATGACTAGTGCCATTTGAAAAAAAAATAAGCCTGGTTAACAACACTGCAATCCGATGACGACACATTTTAACTCCTAAAATTTACTCTCTTTATACTCCCAAGTTCTTCATTTTACTTAAATGCCTCTTTTCTGATTTATTTTAAAAAATATTCTGTTTCTTTAATATTTTAAGAAGGCGAATTTGGGTTTTAAGTTCAAAATGGAGTTTGGCCCATGTTTACAGGAACTATTTTCTTATTTTACTATCAGGAATTTATCCTCGGAGATTTTGGGTTCATTAATCTATCACCCTGTATATACTCATATGAAGATATTGTCATTAATCTTAACTTAATACCCCCCAATGATTTCCGGTTGTCTATGGACCTCCTGGCTAAGAAGATCTTTATTTAAATTGGTCTCAAATTTTCTGATATACTATATGCATACTGCTTACATAAATGACATATCCCTGAAGTATTCTGTGCCTATCATCGTAATATTTTTTAAAAAAAATCATATTTCCGCAAGAGATTGAATTACTTAGATATTTTCCTTTCCTTTTCCGCTTGTTACATAGATTCTTATTTTAATTGTTAATGTGTGTAAGAAATGTGTAGTCTTTTCTGCCACTGTTCAGAAAAGGAAATAAAAAAAAAATACAGGTCCGGAAATGGAGCTCGACTTCCTGTTACATAGTAGATACTGCCACCTATCGCCTATAGTGGCTGTTCACCTTGGAATTATCAAGGCCTCTGTGCTAATTCGTGCATCATGGCGCCAGAGATTTCAAAGCCAAGCGTCTGAGCAAATAATTTGTATAAGAATGTTCTCAAGTGCGAAAACAAACGCAGCATACAGACAAGTCTTGTCTTTCTGTCTTACTTTCCTTCTTGCTCTTTCTCTTCTTCTTCTTCTCTCTCTCTCTCTCTCTCTCTATTTCTATCTGTATGTGTGTGCTTGTTTCGGAAAGAAAAAAGTGAAATAGAAGCACTTTTAAAAGAATGGAGGTCACCGATTTCGTACTTGTTTTGATCCTTTAGTTTCTTTACGCTTATCTACCAGCTACTGACCTATCCTTAATACTCAAGGAATTTGTACCCTTTAACACTTCAGCGCTTGCTTATACAGGGTGTTTCAAAAGTCACTGAGCCGTAAAAATAACACTTTCCACGTTGAACTGATTCCTACATATGGTGCTCGAGATGGACTCATATATATGGCGCTCGAGATGGACTCTAGCTACGGACGTCTAAACTTATTTGCACACGCTTCTGCGTATTGACAGGGCACGTGCTATGATTTCTTTTATGTTGGTCATCATTTCAGCTTGTAGCGAGTGTTGCCAACCGTAAATAATTAAAATTAGCTAAGCCAAATTATAAAAGTAGCTAAAATTATATAATACCAATGGAAAACGTGGTCACTTTTATGACTAGATCAGACGTAGAAAGTAAAAAAAAAAAAAAAACTAGATGAACAATAGAAGAATTCTCATTTTGGAGACTAAAGGAGATTCCAAATTGACTTGATTTAGCCACAAAGTGGACAGGTTGCCACCACTGTCTGTAACTCGTTATGTGTATGCTCATTACTTGTACCTTTCCCTTCAGCGGTCCCACACAGGGAAAACAGGCAGGCAGTAAGTCCGGTGATCGAGCAGGCCATAGCCTGGAGGGATGCAATTTCGGAAGAAGTCCTCCAGAGACTGTAGGGGTGTGACAATAATGTGAGGGGAGAAGTGAATGTTATGAGATACAAGACACTTCCACGTGACGCATCAAACCAAATTCATATACAGACAGCCAAATTCAATTCAGAGTATTAGTGTATTGATACATTAATTACTAGAAGTAGATTCAGGATGGAAAGGATGCAGGAAGGGATTGGCAAAGACCTAAGTTTCGTGTACTATCCTGGTATTTGGCTTGTGTGTCTGAGAGAAAACTCTGGAAATACCTCTGGATGGTCGGCCACTGGTATTGAACCATAGCGCTCTACCAACAAATCTAATAACGTCTTTCTGTCCTGTCTTACTCATACTCGACTAATTATCTGGACCACAAGAGCCTTTTATTGCAATATTGCCATCAATGCGGATACCAGGAAAAAATAATTGAATGTCACTGGTAATAATAATAATACCGATTTGAATAATAGTCGAAAAATTTCAAGCATTCTTTGAATAGTTTTTAGAGACAGAAAAGTTTCTGATTTTCATCAGTAATATCACTGAAATTTTCTATGCAGTCATTTGCCTGATGGTGCGTAGAAAGTGTATGAAATTGTTTCCAGTATGCAAAGAGTAATTCACATTCTGAAACTGTCCAACGGGAAGAAAGGAAAAAAGAAGAAACAAACATTACATTCAATTCTCTCATTCAGGTATGTCTTTTTATTACTTCGCGAGTTGGAAACACTCATTTCACATACGTAAATGATTTAGTTGGGAGAATGTGCTTGTTTGTTTTAATGTGTATGGCTTGTATGTGTTCGTTGATATGCGTAAACACGCTTGCATCTCAGTATATTTAGTACGTGTGTAGTTTTATGGTCCAGCCGAAAAGATGTTGAAAAAAACCTTGACGTGCCTTCAAACTATAAAACGCAAGAATTGAAAGAATGAAACGATGGAGATGTAATACTGCTGAATCAAGGAGTTAACATCTGAAACCATTTACTTAAGTACGAGGGTTACTTTAAACATAAGAACTTTTTTAATAATGAACAAAAGAAATACAACATATTTTCATTTTAGGTCTCTTCACAGCATAGCGCTAATAATAAGGAACCTTATAATCCCACTGTCCGTGGCAGAAAAAATAAAGTTCATGGAGTTCTCAAAACTAACAATAGGTCACTCACTGAGGGTTAGTAACATGCTGCTGTCTAGAGAGAAAAAGTGGATTTCTTTGTATTTTGGCTTCATCACATTATGTATTAATTTATTTAATTGTAACATGGCTGTTCTATTTGAAGAAAGAAACATTAAAACGGAAAAACAAACTCTAATTTATAAATTGAGAAAAATCATTGTTGCTTTTAATAAAATTTCTTATTGTCAAATGAAAAAAAAAGGAAAATTGTTGTGGCTGTGCTTTGAAGGCAGATTTTTAAAATGAAAATATAGACAAACCATAAATTATTACTATCCTCGCTTTGTCCGTCCGTTTCAAAAAAAAAAATCATGAACCACAGTGTGTGAGACGTGGTTGATGTGTCGTTGGCTAGACTAGCTCAGAACCGTCTTTATCTGTGCAGTGGGTCTCGAGATAGCGAGAGTGTCTCGACAAGTCATACAATGTGGTCCTATGGGGAGCGTATCGGGGTGCAATGGGTACGCGCGTTCGTGATAGTACGCAATGACGGCTTAAGGCAATTTGAGTATAGATTGGGCAAGGACCTTTGTGATGGTTACTGTAGTAACCATTCTTGGCGCTTTCGTGATTGTTAGTAGAATCGCAGCGCTCACTTGTTTCTTTCAATATTCATACCTCTAATTCAGGCTCCAGGTTGTTCGAATGGTTAGCACGTTCAACTTCAGTGCTCGTAATCGGGGGCTCAATATCGTTACGGCACTCACTGAATTCAGTGATCTTGGGGATCAGCTACAAACAAAGCTTCTGTCCTGTCCTTACTAACTCACAGCTTTGTTTACAACGTTCATAATAAAACCTGAAATAAACATGCCTTGGTTTGATAAAAGGACAAGTAATTTTTTAAAGATAAAATCATAAATTATACTGCATCCTTTCCCTTTATCAAAAATGTTATAACTAAAATATTTTGCCATCATTTTTATTTTTTTTTTTTAAAAAAAACGGGATTTTTTTAAGCTTACAAAACTATTTGATTTAATGTCGTCAGTTTCCCTGATTCTCAGAAACTTTATCTGAAGCATTCCTTTCTAATGCACATGTAATCGTGGGGAATGTTGATCATTCTTAAAGATATGGAGCTTTGTTGAAAGGATAATGAATTTCTTGATAAATATATTAGAGAATGTTTCCTTATCGTACACGAATGTCGCTATGTGCTACCTTATAGCGGGAGATTATAGGTTCCAGTCTTACTTAACGCCGCCATTATTCTGATTAGTAGTTTACCAAAGTAGAGCTGAAATCGGATGTGACCTCGCTTGACACGAACATAGGTGACCCGTTCCGAAACTCGTCCGAATGACCCGATTGACTCGGTTGACCCGGTCTGGGCAAGATAATTTATTAACTTTGAATTTTGGCTTCGTATTTTTCGTGCTCCGGGGGTATCGTCTCCGGACCTGGTCACCCCTGACAGAAACACTGTTCAAACGCAAAAAAATCATTAAAAACTCCGTTGTTTCTCTGGGTTACCAAGTCTAAATCAGGTCTGAATCTTAGACCTTGTGCCCCCAGTCCCAAACTTGACCCGGTGACCCGTTTGCCGTTTCAACTCTGTATTGGACACATTGTATATAGTTCCATCAATTAATTCGCTGTCGTACCAGTTCCTAGATAGAAGCAGAATAGCTTGTTACATTCTTATGGTTAGGCATCTAATTGTTCGTAATAATTTATAAAGGCCGAACGCCTGGAGAAAGTCTAATACAGAAGGGGCTAGGGGTGGAAGGAAAGTCAAAACTGTTGTTAGATTCTGCAGTCGAGTTGTAGTGCTTCAACAGAGGGTCAGATGGCAGTCCGAGCAACTCAATACTGCTTTCTTCTTAAGTTAAAGAGCCGAACGTTCTGTAGTAATCACTCCTGCTTTTTTTTATCCGTAGTTATAGCAAAAATCTAACAAGGGACCATTACGATTTTGTGAATTTGATTTCTGAGATTGCTTAGCACCATTCGATAGGGCATCCAAAGAAACCCTGGGAACAGGAATTTTTATCTGCAGAACCTAAGTAGGTATGGAGAGAAATGACTTCAGAGTTTAAAAAACGCCTCCGCTCGAGCACGACAAAAGTGTAACTGAGGACATGGACCGTGAACGAATAACCTTTTTTTTTTCTTTTTTTTTTTGCAATCAGGTCGATATGGGGTAGGAGAGAAGCTGTGGGAAGTCACCATTTTTTGTTGCTGACTACTTGCCCTGCGCTATGGTGCCTTCGAACTTCGAACTAGACCCTTTCCATAACTTCTCTTCTACCCCATCCCGGCCTGATTGCAAAAAGAGAAAAGAAGGTGAGACATCTTCGTTCGTGGCCCATGGTCTTATTGTCGTGCTCGAGCGGAGGCGTTTTTTAAAAACTTTGACGTCATTTCCCTCCATCCGTACTTAGGTTCCGCAGATAAAAATGCCTGTTCTCGGGGTTTCTTTGGATGCCCTGCTGAATGGTGCTAAGCATTCTCATAAATCAAATTCACAAAATCGTAATGGTCCCTTGTTAGATTTTTGCTATAACTACGAAAGTGGAGTGTATTGGAGGGTTTAAATAGGCATTTGGGGAATGTAACCACACTTCTTGCTTTTTTTCGCATTTATTTCGTATCAAGGAGCGGGGTATAGAAAGAAATATGAGATGTTTGCAATTATGTATCCTTCGCCTGGCAAAATCCCTTTTGAGAAAATAAATGAGTTTTAACGTTATATTCTGCCGTCAAGCCCACGGAACATTTAGGATGTTAAACTTTTAAAATATAATTAACCTCTCCAGAAAAAAGTTATCGTTTGCTATAATATTCAAGAAAATGTAAAATAATTGAATTTTGTGTGTCAATTTTCCCGCGTATTTTCTCTCTTGTGGCTGAACTTACGTACAGTCAGCGCGAAATTTGGTACCCAGTCATGAAATTCCTTCTCCATATAACTTTGAAACGTTTCCTGTAACTTGCGGAAAATCATATTCTCTTTGAGTTACAGAAAACTGTACTCAATTCGGTCTACCAATTCCAAACATATTTGGAGAAGAAATTGTACGACTGGGTACAAACTTTTGGCACTGACTGTACGTACATTCATATTCAACAGTAGTTTCCGATTGTGTGAAAATATTAAAATATCATTCTGTAATATTATGTAGATTGCAAACTTAATAATGAGCTGGTTGTGTTAATTTGTTCTCTGTAGTTGGTTGTCTGAAATTTCACACCTTCCATTGAAGGCCTGGATAACGTAGAAGGAACACGGAACAGTTTCGTGAACATTGAACATAAACCGACTTCATTGCAGCGTCACGAACATGTAGTCTGCAAAACGCGCATCCCCCCCACCTCCACCCCCACAGAGAGAGAGAGAGAGAGAGAGAGAGAGAGAAGGGAATATGCAGATACACATACACAAACATGGCCTATACGTACACAAGTACCAATACATATGTTAGAACACAGAATGTAGATTTGTGTTTGACGTTGAACATATCACCCAAGCACCTGTTTTCTTTTTTGACGTCATCTCTCTCTCTCTCTCTCTCTCTCTCTCTCTCTTACCATCCCACTCTGTCACGTGTTTCGTAACGACAGAGTTCCTAAGTTTATTCACGTTTATAACATCTTTGTTTCTTCCCAAGTCTCATCGCGTTCCCCGGAGTAATTTCCCTTTCAAAATTGTATATCATTAGTTTACAATAACAACAATAATCATTGCTGTATTATTATTATTATTATTATTTGTAGTAGTATTAGTACGGTAGTGTTCGCCTTGTAATCTAGGAACCCAGGTTCAATTTTCGGTGCTGACCATCCCGACT
Organism: Lepisma saccharinum; assembly: GCA_022664845.1. Taxonomy (NCBI): domain Eukaryota; kingdom Metazoa; phylum Arthropoda; class Insecta; order Zygentoma; family Lepismatidae; genus Lepisma; species Lepisma saccharinum. The sequence goes on from JAGDQP010001603.1 coordinate 80,585, forward strand.
GAGATTTACTTAGGTTCCCCTCAGTCACATCAGGAAAATGCTGGTATGTTACCTTAAATAAAGCCAGGGCCGAATCCTTCCAAAATCCGTCCCCTTGTTGCTCAATATAATCATCTTCGTTAGTGCTTTGCCCAAAAAGAACTTAGCCGTTTCTCTGCATTCATCCCGAGCTTACACTTCCCATGTATCTTAATATACGTTTTATCTTCCTTAATACTTTCAAAGAGTTGTATCTGTATTCTCCCTCTTTCTGACTTCGCCTCAACCTTACCGTCCAATTACATCCCTCAAGAAACAATCTCTGTGCAGCTAATGTCCTTGCCAGTTCCTTTTACTCTTCTTTATTCGTTCGTCTCTTGCCTATTCTCTTTATCATTTCTTCATTGGGCAACTTCTGTATTGAGCATTTTTTTATTCTTCTCTATATTCACATTTCAAAGGCTTCAAATTGTTTTTCTTCACTCTTTCTCAAAGTCCAGGTTTCTGCTACGTACAATACCAACATATACCGGTAGAGTAAACTAAACAGTTTGTTAAAATTTCCTAATTATGATGAAGCAATCTTGCATTCTATATTCAGTGGGGCTTAAAAGCAAGATCTAAATACAAAATATTCAGTGTTCCATTTCTATCTTGATTTCATTGAATTGGAATTTAATTTTTAAAGCCTTTAGACAACTTTCATTCAGGCCAAAATCTTGATTTTATGCTGCAAGGAAGTTCAAATGTAGAAAAAACACTCACGATAGGATTTTAAACTCCTGTTTTAAATTAGCGGGTTTTCACGTGGATATATTTAGTCGTATATACGAGACACATACATGGATACACCTTGAAATTTGTTTTAAAAAGTACAATTAAAATAGGATATAGGTGAAGGCGGGGCAAAGTGGAAGAGCTAACAAACGTTAGCGCATACTCAATTAGATTTTTTAATAATTCGTATAATTTTATATGTATATATTAATTTCTAGATTGATATTTCTAAATTTCATGATAAAATGTCAAATAATATGAGTCTGGAAAAACATTTAATACAGCAGTGCGATTTTTCCGCTTTGTCCCATTCGGTAGGTAAGGTGCAATATATATTATGTGAAACAGTCTATGTAGTCTGGAGATGTACTAATAAATTGTTGAGTATTATTTCTTCTACACATAGGGCCTATATTAGTGAAAATACAGAAACATTGTACTTATATTGGACTTTAACCCTCGCTAGTTTTCGAAAGTGATAATGATCGAAATCTGTTGTGTTATGGTTTGTGATCGTAATGGGCATATCAGACTTAACGTGAGGTTGGATATTCAAATTGCGTCGTGGATGAAACAACAAGATCGAAGTTATGAACTAAAGGTATTATTTAACGACTATTCGTGTAATAATAGTACATGGTGTGCTATTTGAGAACCCTTTTAAGTATCTTCATATCTAATATTCTGCGGTAAAGGTTAATCAAGGAATTATCTATATGAGAACTCAGTTGCAATGAGTGGTATGACCAATTGTGCAACACTTAACGCTGTAGATCACCCCCGCCACCTTGGTACGCACCTTCCATTGATTTACACGGGAATTGTTTTACTCATTTTATGCCTCTCGGATGTAGAATATTTAAGTTCAGCTTTCACAAAATTTGTCTTGGTGGTTATTTTGACTCTTGTATAGTTTTGGTTTGTGAAGTTTCTCCAAATATATAAGTATAATATATTATTAATAGTTTGCTATATAAATCCAATATGTTAACGGAAAATTATACTGTTCCTGTATAAATTATTGCATTTCTATAAAGTAGCATGAGTAAAAGAGAACATGACGATAAACTGGGCGAAAACAGAAGTTAAAACTATACTCCTGAAAAATATAAGACGAGTAAAATAATTCCCATGTTAATAAATGGAAGGTGCATACCAAGATGGCGGGGGTGATCTGCAGCCTTAAGGTGCATACATGTAGTACCTATTTACTTTAGTATCTGCAAGATATTCTATGGAAATAAACTCTGGATGCATGCTTCAACTTGTTTTTATTAGCCTATGCGTAAGTTATTTTCTGGGCAAAGGTTTAGTTTACTGACTACTCTATAGTGCTTGAAGCTAATCGGCCTGTGTCTAGAATGCCATTATTGTGTAATTAGATCTTATATTCAACTTACCCTATTTATTAGGTTGACCTTCACTGCGTGATAAAATTACAGTAAAAGTGAAATACTTTAAGTAGCGACGACGAGCACAAGGAGGTATCCATGATGTGATAGGTGTCTACTTCTTCGTGTAAATTGCAGTGTAGTCACCAGCTGTTATTCGTAGCAGGCAACCTAAGTTCTTTTCAGATTTGACATTACTTACCTTTTGTAGCTCTGCTACATTCAAACCTATTTTACTAAATAATGGCTGATTCATGTAGCTGCTTTGATACTTTACAAACTTATTAAGTTGACCTTCGATTTAAAATAACATGAATTGTAAGATGACATAGATTGTAAGATTAATTGCAGATTTAATTAATCTTACAATCTATTTCAATTTTAAGATTAATTGCAAATTTAAGGTTAATGTAAAGCCAAGATCTCCAAAGATGGCAGCACTATCTCCGTATACGTCTAATGCATTTTTATCGTTGCACAAAATTTCAATGCTGCTCCTACAAATTCAAACCTAGAAAGTTCAACCATTCAGGGAAGAAAGTTCATAACCATTTCAAGAGTTCTATCCGTGCCGATTTTTTTATTTTGTTTCTTGTTCATTTTTTTTTGGATATCCAAACCTATAACAATGAAACTCTTTCAACAATGAACAATAAAGAAAATAAAAATCGGCACGGATAGAACTCTTGAAATGGTTATGAACTTTCTTCCCTGAATGGTTGAACTCTTTAGGCTTGAATTTGTAGGAGCAACTTTGATATTTCGTGCAACGATAAAAATACACTAGACGTATACAGAGATAGTACTGCCATCTTTTGTTGGAGATCTTGGCTTTACATTAACCTAATTGCTTGTAGAAGATAGTTTGAGAAGTGAGGAAAGAGAATTTAAAAAAACTTTCACAGTTCTGTCACTCTTATAACAAGTTTCTTTCCCGCACTCTTTTCACACAAGAGTTCCTACTCATTGTTATCACAGAAAAGTGTCTATTGTAATAATAAAGTAGTTCTCACAGTTTACTGGTATGAAAGTTTTTTTTAACTATATATATATATATAAAAAAAAGGTAGGTAATATTAGATTTCGAGTCAACATTAGTAACCTAAATTATAGTTATGTTAAATGAATGAGGAAAACCTGCTGCTATTCAAAAATTAAAAATAGGCAACACTGTCTTTTAGAACAACAACAACAACAAAAAGTTATGAAACAATTTCTTAACTTTTACAAGTTCTGCCTGCCTGCAAATTGATGTGTTCCATTGTTCACATATTTATCAGTGACAGCGGCAAAGGATTCCGAATGACAGGAACAAAGAGATGAATCTTCAAGGACATACAGTACAAGAATCTATTTTTAAGAAAATAATGTCTTCCAAGAATTATGACGAAAATTGTTGCCATTTTGCTTATTATTATATTTCTTTCCTTTTTTAAATATATATTCTGATTTTGCGCAGAAAACAGATCACGACTTCTTAAAACCGCTTCCATCCAGCTAATTCACTGTATTATCGGATCCAGAGTCCTTGAATTTCGTAATTCTGTGACCTTACCTTTTGTTTTCACGTTTAGTTTTGCCTTGCTAAGTATAATATGTACTGAACCCCAAGATTCGAAATCTACCCAGGTTCACTGAAAAAAGGACCTTTCTTTAAGACTTGGATTCTTACACTTTATATTTCGGAAAGATATGGGAGACCGTGGATTGGGGAGATGATCGAACTTGTAAGGGAAGATTATATAGATCTCTTCATTAATATTCAGTGATTCTGAGGTCATTTAGATCTGTTGGTCATAAGGATTTCTTACGTTGATAACGATGTTAGAATGATGATGAAGTGCACTTCCATATCGCAACACAGTGTTGTGGAATATTACGGAAAATGTAGTAACTTGTGGCCCGCGACAGTGCACAGTGGTTGAAAGAGGCCTCAAACCTGACCAAAAGCGCTCTGAATCGTCCATTTTTTTTTCTTTCCAATTGTCTTCAACAAAATGGTTGGAACTCAATGAAATGTGGTCTCTGAAGTACAATTTTACTAATTCATTACATGTGTTACAAATAATAATAATAACCCTTTTCCCTAACGCTTGGTAGGCATTTTAACGGTGTTACATTCTAATACGCGAGCCCTATGACATATTATATATCTTTTTCGTTTGTTTAGGCATTATTTTCATGAATGAATAAATAAAAATGGTATATTTCCTTCAGTAGTACTCAGAAGTTCGTGGATGGAAGCAAAATGTCCAAATTTCGCGAGCTAAAAGACATATTTTCACAAAATGCTAACAACCATCTATCTATTCCATGTGATTTCTTGTGTTTAAAATTTTAGCGAATTTGCGAGTCTCGAAATTCTACTGTCCCTACTATTGATGGACAAATGAATGGGATGGCCGCAGCAACTTGTAAATCTCCAGAGAAAGGAATATTTAAATAGTTTCAACTAAAGTATACTTATATCTTATTCTATTCTGAAGGCGGAAGAGAATATGTCTAAAGAAATACGTCGCATAGTTAATGAGTAAAGCTTGGGAGCTCAATACGAAATGGAATGTTGAAATCATGTCCTTCCAGTACCCAATGAATATTAATTAAAATTTGGAGTGTGCAACACATGCAAGGGTACAATAACTCAGTGAATATAATTTCTTATCACAGCAAATTCAAAATCTTTTAGTTGGGGGAAATTCCCCTATCTCACCACGATTTCGCACGCTGATGAAGCCCATCTGGTGGTAAACGAGTCGGAGTCAGTGGATGTTCCTGACTCATGAGTCCTTCTAGAACATTCTCCAAGAAGAATTATATGATAGACTAGACCACGAACTGCTTTTCTTTAACAGTCCGTATTCTATAGATTTTTGTGGTGTTACCTAAAAATTTGGAGAATAAAATATGACGTGTGAGTATTATGGTATCTGTTTGATGAAAATCGTCGGAATGAACGAATATGTTAGAATCAATAATTGAACGTAGTTTTCATCTAAGTTTATTATTGTCTCATGGAGGTTGGATTGATCTAGTTTTGGATTAATCAACAAAGTTAAAAATGTATAGTATAATTTAAAGTAACGAATTATTTGTAATTAATAATGTAATTTAATGCGTGTAACATGTGCAAGGTGATTAAAGCGTAACTTTATTGCCACTACAAGTTATAAACTAAATAAATAGAGATGCATATGTGCCCATAACAAGATATGGATGCATATGTTGCTACGTGTAAGAAACTGTGAGAAAATGATAGATGGTATTCTTTACTACAACTTAGAAGATGGTAGTACTATCCCTAATTATTGATAATTTCTCCGAAGTGCGTGCATAATATTGCTTAATTGGTATTGGATGGACTTTATATGCTCGTTTTCCGAATGAAAAGATAAAAAGTAGCCTTCCTACTGAAACTAACATATATGGAAATAATCTTGCTTCTGCCAGATTTTATTTAATAAAAGCAATCAGTAAAATTGTGTTAGAATAGCGTATATACGAGTATAGTATAGCAGAATAGAGCTTTATGAAACCCGAGCACGTTACGATTTTCAAGAACACAGTCAGCAGTGGCTTCAAATTGTGGCGTTTACTTCAAAGAAACGAAGGAATGAATTAGCGTGTTTTTAGTTGGAATGTTGTAGTTCTTACATCTTAAGTACTTGTTCATCTTTGTTTCTTTCCTGCTTTTCAACGTTTCCGGATAAAACTTTTTTTATGTTGTAAACAAAATATTGTCTTCTACATGCGACTCTCATGTTGTTTCTTGTTTCGGGGTGAGGAAATCATCTTTCGTTACAAATTGAATTCAAAAATTAAGTCTAGAATAAACTGCTATATATACCAATTGGGGTGACTCAGCAGGAAGTCCTCTCCTAATCTGCAAATATATTTTTAAAAATTTGCAAATATAACCAACCTCTGTATTTTCAAAATTAGTGGTTTGTGTCATTTGGTAATTTTTTTTTCTTCACAAAATCCTGACAACGTTTTTTGTTGTCGCACTTTCCAGTTGTTCTAAATTATGAATACATTTTTGCGAATTTTATCCAGATCTATACTAAGGAAGAATTTTGTCTTTGAATATGTTATAGGCAACCCCAAAACATACACTCAAGTTCATAAAAATGGACGGTGAATACTTTCTCTAAGCCCGATGAATGATATAATACAGTAAAACGGCCACTCTCTATTATCCGCCATCGCAAAAATGCGCATTTTTTATGTTTTTATTTTTAAATGGAAGAAAGAAAAAGTTTTCTCCGGCGCGCGGCGGTGGTTTGGAAGTGCTATTTACAGTACAAAGAACGTGGGTCGAGAGTGTGGGGATAGTGATGAGCAGGCGCAGTAGACCGATTCTGTCTGAGCGACATCCGGAACGTTTTCTGATCGGCGACGAGGCTAGTGACCTTGAGTTCACGCACCAACCCCCCACCCTCACCTGTCACTGTTGTCTATTGTTTCAGTAGCTCAATAGTGACTGACGAGTAACTTTTGCCTGTGTGTGGATCAGTGTTTTGTAGTGCCGTTATTAGCTGTACTGTGTGTCACGCTTGGAAGATGGCTGGAAAGCGGAAACATGTTGTGTTAGGACTCGACCAAAAACTCGAAATTATTGAACGTTTGAGGAAGGGCGAAACTGTAAAATCGCTCAGATTTACGGTGTTGGAAGAACGACCGTAGATGACAAAACGTGATGCCGAAAAGATTGAGCAACATGTGCCAAAAATACATAGTAGCGGCGGAGATGTAAGAAGTCGTAAAACTATCAAACCGGCAAAATATGAAAAACTTGCAATGCTGTATATCAGTGGTTCATTCAAGCCCGAAGTCAAGGAATCCCAATTTCAGGGCCCATTATAATGACGAAAGCAATTGAAGTGAATAAAATGCTGGATGAAGATCCAAACTTCAAAACAAGCATGGGATGGCTTGATAAGTTGAGGTTTCGTTACGGCGCTCGACAACTGGACACAAGTGGGGAGAAACTTAATTACAATAGCACAGTCGTGGATGACTTCAAAGAACAGATTAAATAAAAAATTACTGTTCTTAAACTACGTAGGGAACAAGTTTACAACTGCGAGGAAACCGGACTCAATTGGAAAGCTTTACCGCAAAAGACAGTAGCATAACTTTCGAAAAATCAGCCCCAGGTTTTAAGGTCCAAAAACATCGCATGACTGTAATGGTCTGTGCAAACGCAACCGGCAATGATAGATTACCATTGGCAGTGATTGAAAAATCCAAAAAACCGTGTGCAATGTAAAATTTAAATTTGAATGCACTCCCTGTGAATTACTATGCAAAAAAAAAAAGCATGGATGGAGCAAACCATTTTTGCAGAATGGTTTCATAAAGTGTTGTACCCCAGGTTAGGGCTCATCTCGCCGAAAAGAAGTTGTCACTGGAAGCACTGCTGCTTATGGACAATGCCCCTTCACATCCCTTTGATGAACTGCAAAGTGACGATGGCAAGATAAAGGGCCTTTTCCTCCCTGCAAACATGACCCCTCTCATCCATCCTGTGGACCAGGGTATAATTGAGAATATGAAGCTTCATTGAAAGTACAGAAGAAGCTTCATTGAAAGTATGCTGTCATCTGACGATGCAACGATAGTTAAGGAATTTTGGAAAAGCTACAACAGAAAGGATGCAATTTTCAGTGTTGCCAGTGCATGGGCTGATCTTACAGTGCCGAACCTGAAGAATGGGTGGAATAAACTATGGCCTGAATTCGCACCGCCTACCAATGAATCAACAGAAGTTGATAGTGTTGACGAAATTGTGCAACTTTGCAATAACGAGATGAGCAATCAAACGTTAACAACAGAAGAAGTTGGTTGGAAAGTGATAAACAGGATGGAAATTTTGAAATTTTGAGCGACGATGAAATAATATCTAATGTCCAGCAGCCCGTTGATCAAGATGTTGATGACGATGAAGAATTGGCACGTGATCACAAACCGGCAACTAGCCAATCAGAAGCCGAAGAAATGTTAACAAAGTGCATTTGACTGGTTTGAGAGAAAAGATGTGGCAACTGCTACACAGATCCCACTTCTCAAAAAAAAATACGGAACATTGCCGCACAAGAAGCTCGAGCTTCAAAGAAACAGAGGAAGATGACGGATTATTTTAAGATATAGGGTCTATACCTGAATCTAACGTAAGGACATTCAACTAGTACTGTACCTACATACAGTATAGCAGTTCTGTACTACTCTTATTGAAACATATTTTTGTCAAAAAAATATGTATGTACACTGTATGTACAAAAAAAATATGTATGTATTATCAACTTATACACGGTTTCATTTTAATTTCTATTCCAAACCATTTGAAATCTTGCTACTGTACACGTTTATAGTAAAATTTCTGTTATTTGTCTATTCAATTAACCGTTACAGTCCTGATCCCGACGGTGACGGTTAATGGAGGTTCCACTGTATTGCCATGCCTAGCCTATATTCGATATAAATTTAAAATTTTCAGGGGTGCATTCCTGACCTAGTATCACCACCTTCCCTGATGCCATCTATGAGCGTTGACTACATTACGAACAATAAAGACAAATTTCAAAGCATTGTCTGGCAAGTCGGCAGCTGGCCTAGTGAATATGTTTGTTTTTTTTTAAAAAAAGTACAGCTTCGGTTCGCAAGCCGGTAAGCTAGGGTTCGATTCGCGGCCAGAGGTCAATTTTTTTTCACACCAACACAACTTATTGCTGCTGTTTTTCCTTTTCATCATTTTATACAATTCACGAAAGTAGGTTAGGTTACGTAAAGTCATAGTAGATTTTGTTGTTATAATTGAGGAGTTCGCTGGAAGAACGCCTTAACTTAAAAAAAAAATCAAAAAAATCGCAGTTCTCAGAAAGACAGGTTCGAAAGTTTTTACATGTGATTTTACCAGATTTTCTGTGCCTGTAGACGCTTTGACATAGTATGGAATTATGTTGCTAATTTCCCTCGGAAGGCATTGCATGAATCACAGGGAAGCTAGATTAATCCCTGATGTTAGGAAGAATTTCTGGGCGGCGTATCATCACCAAATTTGACACCAGGAAAACGACTGGGAGGATTTCCAAATCCCCAAGCACCTCCAGATGTCAGTATTACCACTTTATGATAAATTATAATATCACAATGGCTTCTATACTGTGTAACGGATCTGCACAAGGTTTCCAAGATTATTCTTCTACACAATACAAGCACAACGGTAGGGAACTGCCGCTCCACGTATTCCAGTTGTCAGTATTGCCATAGCAAATTGAGTTTTTCAAAGCTTCTGCAAGAATTTCTATACCGTTCCACCATGAATACTTTTCGACGCCCTAGAAAAGCAACTATGACGATCCCCACCCACTAAAACAAGTTGTCAGTGTTGCCAGCCAATCAATTTGAAACTTAGCAAAGGTTTCCACACCGTTCAACGTATATGCACACCTGTGGATTACTAGCAATTCTATGGATGAACAGTTTGTGCGTCAGCGTTTATTTCTTTCACCCTCTTGCACTCTACTGTCATTTGTTTGCCCTCATCTTCTATTTTATAAATTTCAATGTCAGGGTGTTTGTTTGAACCTCATACACTTCTACACACCTTGACGGATTCGAACGAAATTTGGTACATACGAGTTCTTAGGACCTAGTAGGATTAACTACTATATTATAAGGTTGGTACATCCCTAAAAGGGAAGGGGGGACGGAGTTGCTGGGATTGTCAGATACATTCCTACAGACAACCCGCACCACAACGCAGTTTGTCGGGTTGATTATCTTCAAGTGAGCAAATCCTTCCTTTCAATTCCTTAGCAATGGCTATCCTAGTTTTCCAGCTCGACACTCCGCAGGGGTGGTAGATTGAGAAACCTCTGGATCTTGAGCGAGCGGACGGACAAATCTATTTCACAAGACCTGAGAGTAAGTAACAACAAACCGCGCGCCACCCCCAATGTCTGATTTGTTGCCTGCCTTATCACGCAGTTAGAAAAAGATAAAAATAGTTCTCATGAACATTCGCTAAAAGTCAACGTGAGATTATTAGTTATTAACTTTAATATTAATTTATAATAAGCAGATAAAAATCTTTATCTAGGATGAATGTTGGTATTTGAAATCGTGAATCATATTGCCATTAACAGTAGTCTAATGCCTTCCTGCCACATTGGTTTCACTCCTTCCCTTTGACCCATTCTCACTGTCACCAGCAGACGAAACTTGGCGTCCAAAAAGACAAGCAGCGGTCACATTCCAATCTCGTGGGAAGGGGACACATGCTTTCCTCTTTGTTTGAGTTCGACAGAGGCAAAGGAGAAGGGAAAGGGGAAAATTTCTTAATGTCTTCAGAGTTACTAACACATGGATAAAACACGTGCTGTGTGGGGGGCGGAAATATCTCTGCCTGCAAAAGCCAACCCGGTTGCAGATAGGGCGGATGAATACGCTTTCTAGTGCTACGGCTGTTTACCTTTACTCTCACGTCTGGTGGAATAGACTTTAGTATTCATATATTCTTATACGTGGAGGTCTAATACAGTTAATAGACCACGAAACAGAAAAACGACTTAACCCAGGCTAAGCAGTTCTTCCAGCGAAATCCTCAATTACAGATTTTCAACATTTAACACAATTCACAGAAATAAATTAGGTTAGGTTAAGTCAGGTTAGATTATGCTTTGTTTTCTTCATTATACGCGATGCAAACATAAAAAATTGTGTTTGACGCAAAGAAAATGCTTACTCCCTGTACTTACATCAGGATTCAGCAACGACTTTCCGCGGGACCAGCGTCCTCTTTATGTTGTTGTAGCTGCGTAAATTAGCTCGACGCTGTCAGGTTGTGCAACTTTCGAACTTTGAAATACTTCCTATCGGCCTTTTTAATGAATCATACTGTACACTATAGCATACTAAAAGAGGAGAGTGTTGCAAGAACGCTCTGCCAGGAAAATATAAACTTCTTATGTATTTTACGGGAGCTAGGAACCTCACACTTTAGATATTTTGCATATAAATTTTAGGTACACTTTGTTGTTTTGTAGTATGTTATATCTCGTAATATCCATAACATATCTCCCGGTTACACCAGGCGAACGTTGGGTCAAAAAAGGTCAAGGACAGAGCCACGAATAGAATAGCATGTACAATTGCGCATGTTAGACTACAAGCACAAAAAGCTTGAGTTATTCGATCACAGCTCGAGATATCATTTGAAGCGTCCGGTTGCAAGTCTTGTAGTTATGTCCAAAAATACTTAAAATGAGACATTGGTATCCCTGGATTCTGCATATTTTAATCTTCAATATGATCATATTGAAAATTTCATTATTTTCCCTATCTTAACGAGAAAACTAATTGGGAGGTAAGAAGACTGCAACATCCGTGTAGTTTTTCTTTATTTCTGGAAAAGTGCCAAATTTGACATAAGGAGTTTTGCAAACGGACGACTTATTTGCCTGCTGCGTTAATTTATTCAGTACTTGCTGTAGTAACTTTTAAATAATTAAGTAAATTAGCATAGCGTGAGATTTACGTACTTTTATATTGAGGTAAATTTATAGAATATTTCCCTTAATATTCAACAACCCTTACAATACGTTGAACCGTATTCTAAAGTAAAATCTCTTGAGCGAAAATACTAAAATTCAGCATAAAATATAATGAGAAATAAGACAACATATCAAGATTTTGGACCCGAAAAGTTCATGAATAATATGAAGTTCAAATTAGTTCAAGTTCATGGCATAATGCCAAGACTTATACATTTCAAACTTGCTTATAACAGGCTTTAAGAGCTTATAGAAAGTTTCGGTGAGTCATTAAAGTATGTGGAGTAATTGATTGAAGCGTAAACGTGAATCAAATGTTTATGTCTATAACTCAGATTCTTTGTTCATGGTTATGCTTCAATTAATTCGGACAAAAGAATGTTTTATGCTTCACTTATTCTCTAAACTGGAAAAATTTCCAATATATTTATCAATTGAAGGTTATTTATTGCGTTTGTTTCATTATTCTTGTTTGAGGCTTCAGCACGTAAGTTCAGCTATTTTTTGGGACTGAAATTTTTATGTTATCATGAAAGATTTTATTCAACCAAATTTTCAGTGTTATATTCTATCTAGCTTCTAATGTGCTAAATTATTGTTGTTCTTGAGTATTGGTTTACACGATTTTTCACAAATTGAAGTCAGTTTCTTCTACTTTGTTTCAATTTTACCGAGATTTCCTGGTTCAGTGAATACTTCTTCATAGGGTATACGATCATACAGTATTTCTATCGAAAGATGTATATCTTTTAACGACTACAACATCCCCTGTTGTGTACTTCTTAAAATAACAAATGTTTTGCTTTTTGAAATCTTTAGTAACAATAGGACAGCCACCCTATAATTAAGTAGTTAAAAGTTTTTCACGGAAAGGACCCACCTGCAACAAGATACTCTTTTCGTCGCTAGAGAGCAGGATGTTAGAAAACAGTAGAGAAACCTAGCGTTGATTTTGAGAACTCGCTGAACATTTGGAGACAAACAAATAAATCTACAATCTTCAGTTATAAAATATTTCAGAAAGCGATGGATATTACTTTGCTCTCACTGTGTTATCAAATCGGTAATCTATTTCAGTATTTTCCCAGCAGTGAACATTCAGATTTCCGAACATTTTACTTAGTTTGTTGCGTCATGGTACAACTGTCGCTTTTAAATGAATTATGTTCTTTTTTCTCACTTGTTTTCTTCCAGTAACTACCATTTATACGCTTTCTTGTGTGTTACTGATTTATTTTACGTGATAATTTTAACAGTCCCTTACCTTTTCGTAATCACCATTATCAATATTGTTTAGTTAAAAGTAGTAGATCCTTCGAACTAAGTTAAGCTCTTTTGATTCATCCGGGTCTTGCAGTTTTTCTTTTTGTAACAAAGCAAGAAAGAAGAAGAGGGCATAAACATGAAAGCCTGCCTCGTGTGTTACCACATCTAAAGCAGTTAACGCGTGTGTGTTTCTTTCTCAAGAATTTCTGTTTGTGAAGAAGCGAGTCGGATCTATTATACCAGACAGTATTTTTTCCTTGTTCATGTTTCGAAACTTCTTTCAAGGAACCTTTTTTCGATCTGCACTGAAAAAAAAAACTGTTATAAAATCAACCATATTATGCTAAAATGAACGATAAAATGTGGTTATTTTGGTACGAAGACACAATATTGTTGCATTTACAGAGAAAGATATTGTTAAACATTTATTGTTAATATAACAATACTTTTTGTCTGTTGTAGATCACTAACTAACAATAGTTTATTGTTAATCAATCGTCAGTATTGTTGAATTTGCAATGACTCAACCCGAAATATAATAGCGTCAGCTATTGGTATTGTTTTATGTACAATAATGTGTGCTTAAGAGGGGTGTCAAATTGCAATGCCGCATCGATGAATCAACGATTTGAGAAGCGTTGTAGCTTCTTGGATACTTACCAGCTCAACACGTCAAGTACGCAAGTGATAATAGTATATGAACAACAAAAATCCCACTGGGTGACTGGCGGGGCTCCAATCTAGGATTTCGTCCTATCATCTACTGGACGAGAGAACTTTCATCACCCAAATGAGTAAAATGTTGTGCGTAACGCTCATGTGTTACTCTTAACACATACTCGCATTAATATATGCAAGACCAGTGGCGTGTTTCAGCCCTAGCGCACCCTGGCGGCGCCAGGGCACTTTTTTGAAAGTTGTATGTATATTGATATTTAGAGGGAACTTTTTACAGAACAGAACATAGAGCCGCCAGGGCACTTTTTTCTGTAGAAGTGCACCACTGTGCAAGACTACAAGTTCATACACAGTTCTTTACAAAACCATTTAAACATTTTCTTTAAACATACTTCAGCATATAACGACGATAATGTTACATCTAATACGGAAAAATATAATACGATTGTTTGAAAACAACAAACCTCCAATGTGTAGTAATTGCATGTGGTGAGTACAATAACCATATAAACATAATGTAATACAGACATTCTTAAATATCTTACATACAATCAAATAGTGTTACTGTATTGATCATCATCATAATCAAAAACACTAAGGATCCATTATAGAGAGATAATGATAACATTGAGATAAACACGATTTCCTTTGTCAATGCCGTAACGATATATGTATAGTAAAAGTATACGCATGCGCAAGAAATTATTCTTTGAATATGATTCAATCAACAAGAACTTATTGTTAATTAATGCCTGAAAGTGAATATTATTATTAATATAGTTAGAAATATTGTAAATTTAACAATATAACAATAGTTACCGTCTTTTAACTATGCTAAAACATCAACAATATATTTCGTAACAAGAACAATAATTCTTGTAAACACGAGTAACAATAAAAGTATTGTCCCTGGCCCCCATATCTGTTTTAGTGTAAGGACTTCATTCTTCAATTTATCAGCATGATTTTATTAATCATCCTGTATATTGAAGAAGTTGATGCGAGAATGAGCTATATGGAGTTTATGAGGATATTTTGTGAGCACAATCTGTACAAGAAGTGTTCAAAAAGTGTCCGTAAAAGCTATTTCCATAAGAAACGTTTAAATGTCACCATTACACTTCTCCATATTACATATACTTCTTGAGTAAAAGGATTTCAAAACATACGTGTACAGGAAATGCAATATTATTTTACACTGTAAAAAAATGAAATAAGCAAAATTAATTAACATTTTCAAAATTGAACTGTAATACAGCGTATTGTAACGATAGTGTCTGAAGTAAAATCTTGATAACATTTTAATAGAATACCCCTTAATAAAATAGAAAGGTGAATTCAAAGTAGCAAGGTACACACATTGTGTTTCAAGTCCTATCATAGCTATTTACTATGTTTCTAATGAAAGACTTAATGCATGTAAAGAAAACACACACACATTACGCCATAAAAATGATTAAGTAACTTGTTTTTACCTTATCAGTATGTATTAACCTTTGCACACTAGAGTAGTAGTAATTAAGGTCAAGAGATTGAAGATAAAAGTCATCTTAATAGGCATGAATTAACACTACATCGTGAAGTCCATAATTTCGAATTCAGATAACGTGTTTCTCTTATTCTAAAACATTAAAGAATAAACTGGTTGAAAGAATTGTTTAACTGTTATTTTTCAATTTAAAAAATATACTCTACAGCGAAGTAGTGAGTTCATAATTTATTCCAAGCAATTAAACAAGTATGGATTTTATTACAGTACAGTGCAATCTCTTGGTGATTAACTGAAGCTTCAATTCAATCAATGTATGTTTCCCTTTCGTATATCGTAATTCGTAGAACTCGGTTCGACACTGGGGATGATAAAAAAAACTACTATTTTGTAGTTTCATTTAAAAGCTGATTTTTATATTTCATTCTCAAGATTCAGTTTTTGTTCAAAACTATTTTCTTGATATTTGCTTTGAAATGTCGCTTCAATTTTTATTCGAAAGAGGTTTCTTCTGTTATTCTATTTGATATTACAAAGAAATAAATCGAGAACAGTATTTTGGAACGAATAGTTTGGTAATCTATATATTGAATACTTATTGGTCAACGGTGTTTCCTTCGTGGTTAGTTGCGTGGGTTTTGGTGCAGTTCCTTACCTTTCCACTGTTCCATGCGTTGTTCAGTTGACTATCTTTCTGATGCAAGTATTGCATCAGAAAGAGGTGGTGGTTTTAGAACTAATGTAAGCCATGCGTACAATTTGGTACAGGGCAGTATATGTTTATTTCTCATATACCGTTGCAGATTGTTCGCTATGAAGACGGGATGTGTCTAGGATTACCATTCCATTTTTGAGATAATGGGAGGATTCTTCTCTCTATTGCTTATTCTGGGTGTCTCATCCACTATTTTCTTAATTATGTTCGTGGGTTTACATAGGCCTCTTACATCTATGTGTAATTATTTAATTGATTCAAAAGAGTACCGTAATAGCGAGATTGCAGTTGTTGATTGCCTTCATATTGTAAGCTTGTTCTTTCTTCTGTCGTAATCCTATAACCATCTGAGAAGAGAATCTTACCTCCTTCCAGATGCATTAATGTAAGAGTTTTTCTTGATCAAATTCTAAAGATATTTACCGGTTCAATTGACTGGTGATATGAAGGTGTTTGTGGCAGCTGGCCTTTGATTTGACATATCATTTTAGGTCATTGTAGAGCAAGTGGATTATTATGCAGTTGTCTCTTGTTTGATGTCTTGTATCCATGTCTTCTGAAGTACCCTGCTGATCTGAGAGGTTTCAGCGCTATGCAAGACCATGTACAGAAAAAAATGTTTGTTCAGAAGTAAAAAAAAAACACACACACATTGAAATAGACCCCAAACAAATTATGTCCCAAAATATTGATATGATTTGGTTGTCATTACTGTAAAACACACTAGGAAAAGGAAACATGTAAGGAGCAAAACGCAAGCACGGGTCTCGTAATCCGAAATTTTGCAATCCCACCTACTACGTCACGTTGCCACGGAGATATTAAGAGTTTGTTACGCTCTTTTGTTATTGAAATTACTGAAAAAATACAACACATTTTTAACATGGAACATACCATAAAAGGATAAGAAACAAACTCCACTCGTTAATTACAACATATATTTTCGACTTCCTCTACGTAAGTTTACTTTGCAGAAAGTGTTGGTTGATATTGTATGTTTGTTAGAAATATAAGCGGTAAACATTTTGGAGTTGCAGTGTGATTTTCGCACATGCACAGAAAGATATATATATATATATATATATATATATATATATATATATATATATA
>JAGDQP010001603.1:97553-118935 GCA_022664845.1 Lepisma saccharinum
ATATATATATATATATATATATATATATATATATATATATATATATAATCTTAAGCACAGTCCAATGCTATTCAAGTGTTTGGTGCCACGATCCTGATCGCTTATTTTCGCACAAATGGGAAATCTTGTCAACCAATTCCGACCCCTATGAATTGACAAATAGAGAATGTGATTAAAACATGGCGTAAGTCATAGGACTAACCTTGTTTATGTTTTTTCGATGTTCGGACAACGTATTTCTAATCCTTTATACGGTTTTAATCTAGTGTATTCTTAGGACTGGTAGTTTAGTTCAGTCGGTAAGACGTTGGACTTACCTGAACAACTCATGTTCAAATTTCGCTTCTATTTTTTCTTTTCCTCCCAGCATTCCTTACACCTGAATGAGACCTTGTTTTTGTTAGCCAAGTTACTGGAAATTTCCAGACAGGCTGCTAAAGTTAGCTAGCTTTTTTTCAGTAATGTTTCTGAAAATAATAAAATCTTTATTATTATTGGAACCTAACAAGACTCCAGTTTAAATTTCAAAGAACATGCCAAACAAAGCTATCACTTTCAGTAACATTAAATGATTCTCTGATCTGCAAAACTAGATCAACAATATTTCATTGAACACTCATTTAGCATCCTGTCAGACTTTCGGGTGTCACAACTGAGTAGTTGATATGTGTATGTTGTATATGTGTGCATATGTACGAACAGAACAGGAATATCTGGTCTGGTGTAACAAGAACATACAAATGAGAAGGCGGATGAAAGTCTGTGATGAACCTGTTAATGCAACTTCGATAATTGATGAGTTACGGCAGTGACTGAGCTAAGCTTAAATAATTATCAGTTCATTAGTCGCAATTTTCAACTCACTTTGTAGTGCGGAATATTTTCTACAAGAAACTTGTTTGCTTTGCGTGTGTACGAGTAACTTAAAATGTTTCTTTTCTGCACAAGGTATAACTGCGTTCACGCGTAGGGAGGTCAAGAATGCTAATGTCGAAAGGTGTGTCAACTTCATTAGTACATTCATTCGCCTACGTTAAGGTAGTTCAACCGTGGGAAATCGAGAGCATTGAAATATTGTTACTTGCTGAATTAGAGTGTCCAGAAGTCTATGCAGAGTTACTTTTTATTCTAAGGCTCATATTATTTCAGTCTTATGTTAAAGTAGTAAATAATGCAGTAAGCACAAAGTTTATGAAGCTTATTAAACACGTAGGTCCAGTTGCACAAAATGCTTTAATCCCGAGTTAACATGTCGTTCTCGCAGGAGTAATTCCGAAGTGGATAAAAGCACGAAAAACAATCCAATGTGATTTTTCTAACCTAGGCTAACTTAATGCAATGTTCCTTAACTGTCTTGTAAAATATTCAAAATGCGCATAAAAAATAATCTAACTTAGCCCAATGAAGAATGATACTGCAGCGAGAAGGTGCTGGAGTTAACTTAGTCTCTGAATTTATCCGCAGGTCACAGATTAAATAATATGAGTAGCCCAGTTACAAACACGGCCAGGTCCATTTTCTTTCTTTCTTTTTTTTTTTTTCAAAATGAGTTAAACATTGTTTCCGTCAGGTGGTGTCACCCTCTATGCAATACTAAACCTCTTTCGTTACAAAAACGGCCAGAGACGTGTTAAAAATGCATTTGAAGGGTACACGGGAAGAACGATTAAGGTCCATTTTTGAAAGTTGTGACAAAAAAAAACGCATTTTAAAGCGTAAACCCTTTAATTTTTTTTTTTTTTTTTTGCTCAAGGCATGTCTTCGACCTCAAGCAAAGATGCTCAAAACAAAAATAACTTTAAATTCAATTGTTTACAAAATTAAAATGCGTTTTTCTCAGAACTTTCAAAAATGGACGTTGATTCCCTTTATTTAAATACGTGACTTCTTAAAAAAAAAAAAAAACAACCAGCTCCACAAGCGCTTAGTTTCAAACACGGTCAGGTTCATTGTAGCCAATCACAGCACAGTATTCAGCCAATCACGCTGAATCACAAGAAAACGAAGAAGAGGATCTATGTGAATGTGCAACTAACAATGACGATGAGTACGATGAAGTTCTGGAAATTGTCAATCAACGATTTTTCTGTAACAAAGTAAAAAATGTGCCAAAACTGCAACAGAGAAAGCTTGTAATTAAAATGTGTTTTATTAAGTATATCTTTTAAAAAACAACCTCAAGGAATCCCTTTCATAGTTTCATGTCTGCAGTTTTTGTTAGAAAGACGGCCACGTCCATACCTTGGTTACAAACGCGGCCAGGTCCAATTTTGTTTTGTAAATAACTATAAAACTTTTAATAAAATGTATCACATATGTTACACATTCAATTTTAATTAAATATTGGTTTCAAAATTTAAAAAAAATAGTAACATTAATGCTTTTATCTATAGTAAACGGTTTTTGCATGCTTCTGGAAAATTTTGCAAAGTGGACCTGGCCGTGTTTGTAACTAAGCTACTCATATATAGACAGCGAAATTCCATATATCATTAATTCCAATCATGCCACCTGGTGTCAGTTCAGCGGAACTAGGAACCAAGTTATGCTAGTAAGTCATGCGCAATATCTACGTTTTCAATATTATTTTGATTCATAACGTGAAGGATCATACACTCAATTTGCAATCCATACTTATCTTTGTTTCTAAATCGAATGTAGGAACAATCATTGGATACCAGCCGCATTTTATTCCTAGTACGGCTAGATTGACACCAGGTGGTCGGAACCAAGGGAGAGTATGAGGTTTACTATCTATAATTATTCTATCTATATGACTCGGGGTTAAACAAGGATGTTTTCAACATCGACCTCCATTAATACGATACTGGACTGACTGCAGCCATTGAAAATTTCATGTATATGTGAAGCTAGGGAGCGGGGAGGAAACTTAATCTCGTTTGTCCACTTCCAGTCTAAACCAATATGGACCAAATTTTCGATTCTAACGCAGTTTTATACGCTTGATATCGCTGTGTGGCCCGTTTTTTAATTTATGTCTTAATTCTTGCAAAAAAAGGAAATATTATTTGCAGTATTTTCTATTGTATACAGAGTACGATATAATAAATCACAGCCATATTCAATCCACTAGTGGATGAGGCCTCTCCCCGAAGGGAGGAGTTGGTCTACTGCTCCCACTCTGACCAGACGGGTTGGGAGAGGAGAGCCGAAGCTCTCACTGTGATCGCCCCTGTCTTTTATTCACAGCAGCTCCCCACTTGTCCTCACGATGCTGGGTCAACACCGAAATATTTGAGCCCCCATCGGGAATCGAACCCGGGACCGCTCGCACTGAAGTCGAGCGCGCTACCGACTAGGCTACGCAGGAGCTCAGAGTACGATATATTATTACATTAATAACTCAGGAATAAAAAAACTTAAATAAAAAAAACGGGCCACACAGCGATATCAAGCGTATAAAACTGAGTTAGAACTGAAGATTTGGTCCACATCGGATTAGACTGGAAGTGGACAAACGAATTTAAATACTTGCTCTGGCGTCTATCTTTAAATACTAAGTAGTTACTCCAGTATAGTTTACGCAGAGCTCGATGGAGATTATTTGCTTGTAGCTATCTTCTTCTTCTTCAAGACTCCTCGGCACGAGGAGATAAATGGAACCGGTAAAATAATGCACCTTTCTTCCCAGTCAATACAAGTATAATATGTTAATTAGTAATAATATGAATAAGTAATGAGAGTACTAAATAAAGTCTTTTCGCAACCCGAGTTAGCTTGTTCCCCTGAATAAGCGAACAAAAAAAAAAAAATTGTTAAAATGTCATGATCGGGTAAGAAGTTAAAAAGGTCTAGTCAGGCTAAAACGTCAAATCCGGTAGAGTTGGGACGGATATGGGGCAGAAGTTCGAAAGGAAAAGTGAGGCAGAGGGAAATTGTGTAGAATGAAAATGTATAAATGTAAGAAAGAAGTAATGTATATGTGTGTAATGTAAAATAATGTGTAAATGTATGGTCGTGTAGTGTATGTATGTGTATTACACGGCTGGGCACACTCCCGCACTATTCACTTTCGCAGAGCCTCAGATCTTCGATGTTCACTAGCTGCAATCCTTCGCCGAACACCCTCAGTCGAATCTTGTAGCTATCTCATACAGAACGAAAGAGTGAAGTCACCCTCAAAAAACAATTAAGCATCGACCATGATTGGTTAGCAGATAGCTACAGAGCTTGCTGCCATTTTTGTCATCCTAAAAGATTGTTTTTGATTGGAGTCATGGATGTAAATACGGTAGATTGGCCCAATACAATTAAACTGGGTCAACTTGACGCCGGTTTTCGATTAATCTTGCCTGATGAATTGGTATTTACTTGCGTCTTATTGGTTGGCCTATGCCTGGGTGGGTGGAAGCAAAGAATGGATGAAGATCTAGCTAAGGAAGAGAGGAGGAAGACTGGAATATTTTTAATGTGGTATTGTACGGAACGTGATGTTCAGTTGCTTTTTTTAAATCAATTACACCTGCCAGGTACTCATGGCTTGTGCTGGTGTCAGTTTCGGGTCGCTAGAAGCAGATCTGTCTCCCGTATTTAGATCCATGGGGGTTAACCAAGAATTTTTATTAGAGAATTTGCTTATAGCTATCTCATACCAAGCGAGAGAGTGAAGCCAAAAAAAAAAAGCATCAACCAAGGCGACGCTTTTGATTGGTTAGCAGATAGTTTGTTGCCTTTTTTGTCATCCTAAACGATCCTAAAAAATTGTGTTTGATGGAGTAAGTAGGCACACTGTACGGGACTAAGCTGTGACGTCAGGCTTCATGTTCTCGGTGTCCGAAGGCCAAATCCAGTGTCCGAATTGAATTGAATTGAATTTTAAGACCTTTAGGCAACTTTAGCTCAGACCGGATGGATGATGATGGGATGATTTGGTAGAATGAAGAAAGTGGGAGGAAACGGGAGAACCCCGAGCAAACCCACGCACACGGCGTTTGTCCACCACAAAGCCCACATGGCATGAGCAGGGATCAATCCGACGACCCCTAGCACCAGAGGTGAGCGCGCTACCTATTCATTCACAGCGGCCCTCCAGTGTCCAATTTGTACTACAATTTCCAGAGAGGGGAGTTTTTTTTTTCTCAGAACGTATACAACTGTATTTTATCTCTCTTCATATCCCAGGCTTGAGGGATATTTCGGAAAACAGATCTAGGGAAGATTTTTGCACAAAGGGAGAAAGCACAACCATCCGTCGCTTCAAATCGAACACTGGCCAAATCCTTGTGCTAAAACATCCTTGAGATTAAAATGTTTTTAGCAACTGTCCCATAGTGCACTGATACATTAGTATGTTAAAATCAATTGCCTACAATAAAAATAAATTGTTTCCTTCTTGTACGTTTTTCTTACATTGTACACATCCAGTAAACATTTTTTTCGTAGAACATTTAGAAGTGCGCTCGCCCTGTAACCAGGAGGCGATCCTGACTGTGGTTTCCCTGGTTTTCCTCAGTCACAGCAGGCAAAAGCTGGGATGGTACCTTGAATAAGAACAGGACAAATTCTTTCGAGACTCTACAAACTAAAGTTCTTGCGGACATCCTGCCGTTTTCTGAAAATGTTTACTCCAGGTATTACATGTAGATAAGGTTTAGATAAGACTAACCTACATATTTCTATTACAGAGGTAAATCTGTGGAATAAAAAACACACACAAAAAAAAACGAAACTTTATCAGAAGGTGGTACGAAATCCTAAAGCTGGACCGTAGTGTGATGACCAATCGAACATATTCTATTCTTAAAACGACAGCTTCGAAATACCAATTTACGAATTCTCCTAACAGGCTTCTGATAGAATCTAAAATGTTCTAATGTACGGGTTGGTACGTAAAAGATTCTACCAGCTAAATTGTAATTCTCGTTTTAATTTATTCACCACATGAAGCGAAGTCATTATTTCGAGAGCATGGTATTTGTCGGTATTTGAATTTGAATTATGGTCTTTCCGCATCTATGGCTCAGATGGGGATAGGGTAGTGGAAAGAATGTGGTAAGGAGTCGGCCAGGGCCTAAGTTGAAGGTACCATGAAGGGTTTGCCAGGTGTGACCGATTAAAATTTATTTTAAAAAAACTCAGTCAGGTTGGCCGGCTGCTGGTATAGATGGTATTGTCCGTTTAAATATGTGTGTGTTTTGATTTCATTAGTGATAGAAGCACGAATGATTATCTTCCGGTTTCGTGTGTATGAAATGGGAAAGAAGAAAAATGAAGAATTTTCATGTCACACTAAATTTAATGTTTTACATGCTAGAAAGAAGAGCGTAATTCGAAAGCTATTGTTCAAAGAACAATGCTCACTCCGTTGAAGAATAGCTCTTGATTGCAATGATCAAATAACCAAAGCGCAGAATGCTTGTTAACTCACATTACATGTTTCTCATATAAAGCGTCGACTCCACATTAGAATTCTTTAGCATTTTGCCTCAGATATGTTCAGATGTTATGGAGGTTTATTCGAACACTCCAAGAAAGTATTTTCCCTACTGTGTAGAAACTTTAAAGTGATTTTTTTTATTTGTCTGAAGCTTTTACACCACTCGACGCCTGCAGATTGTATTTTCGTATCTCAATACGGAAATGATGTCGAACTAACTACTACAGAACTTTAAACAAAATACTATGCTGTAATACGCTAAAAACCTTTTAAAAAATCCTAAAATATGATTTTGTTTGAAAACCTAAAACAAACAATAAAACCTAATTTGAGCTTTTTGGAACCTACAAAAATTCGGAGCTTGGTGATAATAATCGCTGTATTTGTACTTACAATAAGATATAATATAGTCAGTCAATCTATGTAATAGGAAATGGATTTCCTCCTGGATTTTGAGTTATGGAATATGCTTCTAGTTTTTAATGGATAAATCACTGTTTCGTTACCCATGAAATACGATCCGAGAAACTTGCTTGCTAAGGGGACTGACACTTCTGCAATTCTTAATTTCAGATGCATCTTACTAGAGTTTTGCCGGGCCAAGTAAGATGCTTTGTACCACAATCCATTCAATACAATATTACGAAAGAGAGAATTTCAATCTTTTCTAGAATTGACCGTAGTGTATTGATGTACAATAGGCCCTCATCGCCTAAGGTCTCATTACATCGGGATAAAAAATCTAATTCCGTTGAGATTTTTTCCGGTGGGTTTTATTCCAAAGGCGATGACTCCCTTCCCGCCGTTGCCCTCGATGCAATGTCACAGACCTAGTTAAGTGCAGAAACTTTAAATGTCAAAGACGATACCGACTGGAGTTTCATTGTCGGTATCCCTCGCGTCGCGACCGAACCCTCTTTAGGAGCATATAGGATACATCTTGAATTGTCAGCGGAATACCCCCCTGGTGTCTCATGGTGATCTGTCCTTATGGAAAATCATCAGAGAGACCAGGGAAAGAACTCTCCTGACAATTCAGGATGTTTCGTCACAAGCAGAACCGTACCGAAAGTTAAAAAACTAAATATATTTCTTAGTAACAGCCGTTTATTGTTGTAGAACAATCATGTGTCAGTGGAGCAGTTGTGACTTCAACAATACTCAATCTTATTTTACATTTGATTTATACCAATGATGTTAGAGCAATAACACAAAGAATTTATTGCAATTTTTATTTTCATTTTTTAAGAATATGTTAAAGCAGCTGCAGAGAGGCTGTGAAGAACGGATTGAAAATAAACGCAAAGAAAGCTAAAAGAATTGTAATAGGAACAAATGGATCCACAGCAAATTCCAACAACAATGGAAGCGAAAAGGTAGAACACCTATCCAGTTTCAAGTATCCGTCAAATATTATTACAAGTGAGAATATGAAATACGAAAAAATAACATCAACAACGAAACATAGACATGAAGCAGAATGGATCAAGTCAGAAGATGCTGAATGCGGAAGTGCTGAAGAGAGTAACAATACTGGAGGCGATAAAGAGAGAGAAACTGGTTAGAGCATTAGCTGCATAGAGATTGAACATTAAGGGATATAAATAAAAGTCTGATAAGGAAACACGAGGAACAAGACGAATCCAACACCTAGACAATATTAAGGAAGATAAATCTATGCTGAGGCAAAAAAGGAGAGTGCTGAATAGAGAGGGCGAATACAGCTTTCAGTAAAACAATAATGATGTTGACTCCCCGAATGAAGTAAAAAATGACATGTCCTATCGCTACCACACTGATTATAATAATGATATAAAATTTTTGGGGTTTTTAATTTTTTGTTTGCGAATCCAATGGCGAACGTTTGTTACTGCGGCGATGAACTTGCTTAGTTCCATAAGCCTTAGAGTTAGTTAGTTTTAGTTATTTCTCTAGTAATGTCCTTGAAATCTTTCCACCATTTCTTTTCAGTTTTACTTTCTTTCCACCATTTCTTTTCAGTATTACCCGTCTTCTGTTTGCACTTTAAATCAATAGTCTATGTATAGATGTCACATCGTTCCAATTGAAACTTCACTGTTCTTCTTTACCTTTATATAATGCACTCTTGTCGATGACGTGAATTGTGTAGATATTGCGCCGTTCGTTCCATGTTAGCTAAGATTCGTATTCCAAGCACATTTGATACCACCTGATTCATAACAGGACCAACTGTTAGCTTTGATAAGCTGCAACACTGCAGTGGGAGTGAGAGACCGTATTTGCGATGTAGTGCTTTTTTTCAACCGTAAAGATATTGTTCAATTAATTTCAAGCATACGTATTTTAATAATAATAATAATAAAGTTTTAAATAGTTTTAATAGAAAACAGTTTTGATAATATTTTGTTTTTATGTATAACCGTCTATTAATATTTGCAGACAAGTACTCTCTCAATATCCTATCCTGTTTATTTAAGCGACTTATCTAAAGAGCTTTATCCACAAATGATGTCCTAGTTTTTAATGAAAAATGCTGTGCAGTGACGTAACAAAAGATGGATGCATCATCCCTGTTTAAATCATAATGATTTAGTATTTGAAGCATCTCATATTTCTAACAAATTTATTTATTATTCTCATTCATGTAATAAATATACGTACGGGTACCAGTACCGACTTCGTCAAAATTCCGATTAATAATGAAACTTACGAAATTTCAGTACAACGTCACTTCCTTCTGTTTCCATAGTTACGTGTATTGTCTGTCGAAACAAAGGGCGCAGCCAATTATGTAGCATCACAAAGTTTCATGAGAATAAATATATATTATTGTCTCCTGCCCTACTGCCTTCTATCATACCAACACTCATATGAGCTTATCTACGAACTTCTAAGGTCAGCATTTGAACCAGTGCCACCGCATGAACACCGATATGACACCTTAGAGATGGTTAGCTCAGATGGTTCTTGTTAGGGGACTAAACATGTTTGTTGAAATGAAAGAGGACAAAAGGAATTGGAATTGACATTCTAATCTATCCAGTGATAATTAACGTAGTTGGAGATCAACACAGGGACGATACACCACTGTTAGCTAACTTAAAACTGCCGAAGGCTATTCTTCTCTTGGATGCCTTCTGGGTGGCCATCTGCGAGACTCGAACATGGGTCCTGGAAAGCGCCGGCCTAGTGCAGCTTCCGTACAGTCGAACTTTTCAGTGACTATCCCAAGTGTTACAAACCGATTGAAACCAAATTTGTTGTATGAACATTGCACACCCCAGAACTAAAATATATGGTAGCAAAAACTGCTCCAATTACCCCCTTGTGATATTTTGTCCCCCTAGTCGAATAACTCACTCACTGACCTAGTCATCAATATACCCAGGCCAAACAGCTAAAGCTAGAAACTCAGAGCCGAGACGCTGAGGCTACAGACACCAAATGTTGACTATCATGAGGAGGTTACGAAACAGAAAAGAAATTTTGGAAAAGTCGCCATCTTCAATCCAATATGGTGTCCGAAAATAAATGCCGACAGTATATGCACAGCCCGAACTACGGAACCTAGAAATACCAAATTTGGCAAGGAAAAAATGCCAAATGGTGAAAAAGTTGCCATCTTGGATCCAATATGGCGGCCTAAATAAATAACGAAAGTATGTGCTCAACCCAAACGGCTCAATCCAAGATGGCAACCTTTACAAACTTTCGTATATTATCCCTTTTACCTAAATTAACATTTACACCAAATTCCGTGTTTCTAGCTTCAGCCGTTTGGGTTGTGCATATACTTTCGTTATTTATTTAGACCGCCATATTGAATCCAAGATTTCAACTTTTTCACCATTTGGCATTTTTTCCTTCTCATACACATTTATGCCAAATGTGGTATTTCTAGCTTCAGTACTTTGGGCTGTGCATATACCTTCAATATTTACTTTCGGACGCCATATTGGATTCAAGATGGCGACTGTTTCCCAATTTCTTTATCATTTCGTGATCACCTCCTGATAATCAAAATTTATGCCAACTTTGGTGTTTCTAGCCCCAGCCACTGTGAAATACATTCTAGTCCGCCATATTGGATTCAAGATGGCGACTTCTTGCATATTTTTGATTATTCTCGTAATCTACGTTTGATGATTGGCCTTCATTCCAAATTTGGTATTTCTAGGTTCCGTAGTTCGGGCTGTGCATATACTGTCGGCATTTATTTTAGGACGCCATATTGGATTGAAGATGGCGACTTTTCCAAAATTTATTTTCTGTTTCGTAACCTCCTCATGATAGTCAACATTTGGTGTCTGTCCTGATACTGTAACAGCCAATCACGCGCAATTTTGGTTTCGTCGATTCCATTCTGGTAATTTTGACGTCAAAGATGTACCACGCACTGGAAGACCAAGTGTCGAAAATGTCGATAAAATCATGGACATTGTCGCGTCCGACCGTCATGTAAGCACTGTTTCGATTGCCCAAGAGCTAAGCATTGCACAAAAAACCGTGTGGAACCATTTGCATAAGGCTGGATACACAAAGAAGCTTGATGTATGGGTGCCACACGAGTTAACGCAAAAAAACCTCATGGACCGAATTTCCATCTGCGAATCGCTGCTGAATCGCAACAAAAGCGACCCATTTCTGAAGCGGTTGGTGACTGGTGATGAAAAGTGGATCACTTACGACAACGTCACGCGAAAATGGTCGTGGTCGAAGCGCGGTGCGCCGGCGCAAACGGTTCCCAAGCCAGGATTGACGTTCAGGAAGGTTTTGCTGTGTGTTTGGTGGGATTGGCAGGGAATTATCTACTATGAGCTGCTCCCCTACGGCCAAACCCTTAACTCGGAACTATATTGTCAACAATTGGACCGTCTGAAGGCAGCAATCGCCCAGAAGCGCCCAGCTTTGGCCAATAGGAGAGGCATTGTACTCTATGCTGGGTTATCCTTCAGGGAACATTTATAAGAACGTCAGCAGCGTTTATCTGTGTTATGACAGTGTGACTACCCCTACGTAACATTTATTTATTGTAATTCATGTCTTTTAAGTTTAAGAATGACCTGTGATTGATTCAGATGAAAAATTAACTGAAAATCATTTTTTTTTAAAATATATACCGTTTCAGGTATACCTTCTTTATACATTTACGCTAAAACTCTTTTTTTCCTAGTAGACTTACAATGGAACAGTTACCATGCATTAATTGGTTTGTTGCTGAATTTGCATCCTCTGTTATAATGAGTGAATTGCATAAAATCATTGAATGGCATTTATTTATAGCCTTTAGGCAACTCAGGCTCAGGCCGGGATACGGTGGAGAAGAGGATATTAGAAGATTGTAGTTTGTAGGTACCATCCCCGCATTTTCATGGTGTGACTGAGGAAAAACCCTGGTAAATATTCAGTCAGGATGGGTGGCTTTTGGGATAGTACCCAGAATCTTCTGACGATTGCTAAACCATCAGTCTAACAACTGAGCTACGATCGCTGGTGCACAAAAGAAATTATTTGAAACGAAGCGAACTCACTTAGGCAATTGGCTGAGAGCCTACAATACAAACAATCGATCATTCCATTTTTTTTTTTTTTTTCAAATTTATGGACCATTTCAGGAACTAGACCTAATGACTTCGGTCGGTCCGATGAGGTATTTGGAGTTAATATTAAGTTTCATTCCCACTATTAAACTTTCTTCCTTCATATAGACCTACTCGCGTAGGGAATAGTTTCTTTATTTTTTTTTTTTAAATTTAATGCTAGGAAAGATTACATTGTGGCTAACGGAACAACTTTAGATTAAATTAATAATTTCCATATGGTCTGAAGTGGCTTGTTTTACTCAAAATTTTCAAATAAAATTACTATCAAATTTAAATGAATTTTGTACTATTAGTTTGAATAACATTCAATGTTTTCGTTAGTGATTAAAAAAAAATAGATTTTTACTGCTGAGTAATTTCGACTAAACGTACGAGCAAAGTGTGACGATGCTTTTCTACGCTATTCAGTTACATTGATTCATAGCGGCACAGTATTCGACATTGTTACTACAGTTTTTATGCTTCATTTAAGTGTTTTGTGAATCAGATAATAATTAAGGATAAAGGAACAAATTTCTCATTCTTTCATTGTATCACATACGAGGAATCAAGGCCATCAAACAGTTGACGTAGAGCCAGAGAAAGAAGTCTGTGACGTCACAAACTGAACAAACTAATAAAAACTTCTTTATTGCGATCCTTAGAACCGTAGATGGTCTTAGAATCAACCGTTACGATTTGTATTCGTTGTTGACTTAGTTTGGTAAACGGTGAAGGCGGTAGCGAGTTTCCTGTTGTGTACCGGTATATTCAGATTTTGCATACATTTTAACTTCAAAGCATTTCAGTTCCATCCAATTGTATACAGATTTTTATATGGGATGGCAGGTATTTTTAGCACCTATACGAACAAAAAGGAATCTTATTAAATGTGTTGTCGTGTTTATTCATTGTGTTCGGAATGTAGCCTACCACAACATTTCGTTTTGTTTAAGGAAGTGCCGAGATTAACGTTATTACTCCCTGTCTATTCTTATATACACAGTTTTTTCTCTTATTTTCCTGAAAGAAAACTGCGTTTCCAGATTTTTTTTTTCTTTCTTTCTTTTTGCAAACCACAAAATACATTTCAAGGTCGAAAGAAGTTTTCTTTTTGCATAAATTTTCTTTCTACAGGGTTGCTAACTCTTTGTGTGGCTCATTGAGCTGCATAGTAGGCCTACATAGTTGCGTAAAGTACCGGTACTTCTCAAAAGTATCTGTTACAGATACACAAGACTGCGCAAAAAAGTAACTTTTACGATACTACCAGTGCTGAAGTTAAGCTGTAACACACCGGAAATGAGTTTTGGCATAATTAAAATCTAGTCTCGAGAGTTCCGACACATAGAGAAAAATTCTTGTTTGTGGTTAAGGAAAAAAGTTGTTCAAATAGGACCAAAACAAGGTTTTATTTGTGTTAGACATTTTAAAAAAATGATACCGAGGAAGACTTGAACACGGGTCAGCTAGTTATCAGCTCGATGCCGTAAACTACCAGACCACGATTTGTAGCCTGAAGTTAAATGGATTTCTGTTCATATAGGAAAACTTTTAGAACTTAAAATTTCCAACACCATAAGTGCAAGCAACCAAGTACAATATTATTGTACTGTAAGATTTACTGTACGTATTAAAAATAATCAATGTTACATTAAAGCATTTCTTTGCATGCTACGTCAATAACCAGGGAAACAAATACGTTGTATAACTCTGAATCGTATTTTTTTCCCTCTAAGATTCTTGTTCCATTAAACAAACTAAATTCCAAACTAATTTATTTCTGTTACTCGTTCGTTTGTGCCAATCACATGAAATATTCAGAAAGAAACAAGAATTTAACTACAACAAAATAGTCGAGAAGTATTAACTGGTGTTCTAAATTCTGTAATTGACAAAGAATAATATTCCATTTTGTAATATTAAGATAACTTTTAGAGTTTCATATAATTACAAGTGTGTGGCTTCGTGGCGATATACGTAGCATGTCAGATTACAAAATACTGGGACCATAGTTCTATTCCTGCTTGGGGTTGTTATTCTTTTATTTAGTGTTCGTAATCTAATTCGTTTAAACAAACTTTTGTTGAAAGAAAATATTTATGTGTGTAGGGTGGGGGGCATGTTTTAACATTATTTTATTTTGGCAACCACAAACGAACAGCTTTTTTCTGTGCATAAGTTCTCAAAAGTACAGATACAATAATCTCAAACGTGTTTTCGAAATATATTTTGACAATAAGTTTAATAGTAGCATCATGATCTTGTGTTTTTGTCGTGACAATTTATATTAACTATATAATATGTATGTGTGTGTCTTTTTTTTAATAATAATTCATCACTAGTGACAATGTTTAAGCTTTTAATTTGCTATTGGTTACGCGTGTTTTAGCCATTGTTACTATGTCCTTAAATAACATCCTTAAATCAGATCCTTCATGTTAAAAAAGTACATTGGTTATCCTTTTTGTTATTGTAAAATTAAGTAAAAATGTCTTTTTTTTATATAAATTTATGGGTTTATAATTGCACCGTTCCGCCTAAAATATTTTCCCAACTTCAGCACTGGATACTACGACACGAAAAAGGAAAATGTATCTGATAAAGATACCGATACAATTCAAAAGTATCTAGATACATAAAAGATACTATCTCATTGCGCCACATTTACAAATCAAACTAGTCAAATAATGTGATTCCGTGCTAATTGTCACAGACACTGATTGCTACAATCCTATTTTGGTGCTGATTCCCATTGTATTTTTATCGTGGATTTATCTTACGTCACCAGAGTTCTGATTGCCATAAACCTGACATCAGAAGCCTAGAGTTGCCACACACATTCAGAATATTACTATATTATTTCCTGTCCACGCAGAAAAAACAATGTCATAAAGAACAATACCGTCTTTTGTTCTGAATAACTTCCTTCTGTCAGGTGCTTCCCCAGGTGGCGGATAGGGTAATGTCTACCAGATATAGTGGGTACCGAAAATATCCCGGGTTGGACCAAAATCAGAACTACTGCCTTGCAGTTAGTAGAGGGATCTACAAATGCTAAGGATAGATAAATCCGAAAAAAAATCATGGTGAAGGAAAGCAGCTTTACCATTACCACTGTTGCTGAAGATAAGTGATATCAGCAAGGTTCAGAGATGGACAAAGCTAGGCATCTTGGATGTTTATCTTTACTGTGATGTGGAAGGCAACGGGAAGTTACCACATTATTTTCTCTAGTTTCAAGGCACAATACAAAACCCTATGATTTGTCTCAAGACAAAATATTGGGGAGATAAACTATCGCCCTATTCGAATCTCGGGAGGGGAATGCATTGGAAGAAGTTATTGAGAAAAGAAAGAAATTGGAGGGAATAGAAGAAAACAAGAACAAAGGAGAGATGACAAGATTAAGAATCGGAATGGTAAGATTGAAAGCAGAGAAATGGAAAAACATGAAGGAAGAAATCAAGATAAACAAAATGGATGCAGTAGGACTTCGTGAAGTAAGATGGCAAGGACGGCAAGATGGCAAGGGTGAAATTCGAGATGAAGAATGTAGGGTAAGGTGTTTTATTCGGGGCCAGAAAGAGGAGGAAGATACATTGATTTAGATTTTTCTCAATAGTGACATTTATTGATATTGTGAAATTGGTTGATGTATTGATTGTTATATCAAAGATTTCACAGCTGTATTTGATACTATAGCCGTCTTTACCAATATGTTTTACTTTCTCGAGAGCGGAAGAAAGCAGTAGAAAGCTGCCTTGACCTAAATCATGACTACCATTCCGGCATTCGCCTACTGTGACTAGGGGGGAAATAATGGCAAATACGATAGAGTGCTAGTTGTGAATGATCAGTACTCGAACCTGCATGGAATCCACTATAGTGCACATCCGTTGTAACTTGGCACAGGTCCACGTTTTATTGTTATCTTTTATTTAAATATGACGGCAGGCAATCGCAAAATCGCAAATTTCCCAGTATATACCCTAATTGTTACTTCAATAGTGGAAAACCTTGACATTGAATCAATTGTAAGCGCTACCTAGTCCTTATGTTCATTTTCTGGACATCGTATCATCCGAAGAGTGTTCATTCAAATAATACATTAAAATTATGGTACCTATTCTAATATATGAATATTGTCTGTAGGCTGTGAACGTATTGATACTTTTTTCTGCATCCATGAACGACCATACTCTACGACAAAATGGCGAGAAGACTGGTGACCACCCTTAAGTCTTGTCACGATTAGTGTTAGTATATCGTATCAAAATGTAAGAGGTCTTAAGACGAAATGTGTTAATTTTTTTCTGCTTCACTTTGCTTTGTGATATAGCAACCATTACAGAAACTTCGTTAGAGCATTCATATTAATTTTTGAACCGCTTACCGTGAGAAAGTAAGTTCAGCACGTTAATAAACTTATCACGATAGATAATTTTGAGGGGAAGAGGGAGCTGCTTTTTGTCTTCTCTGCATTTACAAAATTAAGTAACGAAACACCTGAAGTACGTAATAACAACAGTGATCAGTTTAAGTAGTTATTTGGCTTTTTAATCACTGTGATTTTTGTTTTTATGTAGAGAGGAGTACCAAAAAATAACCGGAATTTGAATGCGGTGCGCGTAAACGTTGAATTTACAGACTATTCCGTTATACATTGTCAGTGTACAGTTTCTTGCGCCAGTCTACCACGCGAGGTTGTTTGTTACATACGGTACTATAAAAGAACTGGTTGCTTCCTACCCTTTCCCTTGTTTTTAGGTGTATCCTAGGACAGTACCTAGAATCTAGGCCTTGGACGCTACTTTTCCCATTTCTTATCCCGTGGCGATAGCAAAGAATTAAACTTGGTGGCCTGTAGCATTAAGCCCGTATCATCATCACCATATTCAGCCATTTTCTGTCTACTGCCGATGAAGACCTCCCGCTTTTCTTTCCACATATCTCGGCCTGCTGCTATCCTTATCCACGTAGCTCCTGAAAAACACCTGGTCTCATCAACCTATCTTGCATTTGGACGTCGTCTCGATCGTTTCTTTCCCCTGGAAATCCAATGTAGTACATTCGTCGTTCATCTTCCATCCGTTCATCTTGCTATGCTATCTTCACTTCATCTTCTTCGCAGTCTTGATTATATCTTCTACGTTTGTTCGTGAGCGAATCCATTCATTTGTCTTCCTGTCTCTCCTCGTTATGCCCAGTATGTATCTCTCTATTGCTCATTATGTGACTCTTAATCTTTGAGTCGTTTGCGCATTCAATGTCCAAGTTTGAAGCCTTGATGTTTAAGTGAATTAAATACTGCTTCTAAGGAGACCGAATCGGAAGGTTTTTCAATATCTGTGGTTCCTGACATAGTGGAACTTCATATTCATTAGTTCTTTCCATAACTTCATTCAGTACTTGTATATGGTCCGTTGTGCTAAATTCACGACGAAATCCGTCTTTTTCCCTTTCTTGGTTAAAATCTAAGTCTCGTTCAATACGATTCAAAATAACGTTGGTGAATATTTTGTATAAAACTGACAGTAAACTAATTGGTCTGTAGTTTTCGACGCGTTCTTGTCCCCTTTCTTGTACAATAAAATGATAACAGCATTATTCCAACTTGAAGGCATTTCTCCCTTACTCAGACACATTGAGAATAATTTGGCAAGTTGCTCTTTCATCTTTTCACTTCTCCATTTAAACATCTCTGTTGTGAGTCCATCTTCTCCTGACGATTTTTTGTTGTTCAACCCTTGAAATACTTTATCCACTTCTTCTTTCATTACGTCTGGGGCATCTACATCAGTTTCTTCTGAATCATTATTTCCTAGTTCTTCTTCGGAGTAGTACAATTACCTGTAGAAATTTTCAAAGATTTTTATAATTTACTCCTTCTTTCGTGTTACGGTCCCGTCAGGTCTATTAACTGCTATTATTTGCTTTTTCCCTATCATAAGATGCTGTTTGGTTTTCTTCAGGCTCTTGATTTCCTCGATTGTATTTCTAACAAGATTTTCGTTGTATCTATGTACATCCTCTCTTATTTTCTTCCTTATGCTTTAATTTATTCTATGTATTCAATCCTCTTTATGTAATTTTCCTCTCCTTTCATTTCCCTCCTTTTCTTCATCAAGAATTTAGATTCTTCTGAGATTTTGCTCTGTCTCTCTCTTTTTGATGCCTGATATTCCTTGGCTATCTCTCTTATTATTTCAATCAGTATTTTATTTCTACTATTGATATAATCGGTATCTTCTAACTTTTGCAAGGCTCTAAATCTGTTGCTTAGATCTATATCGAATATCTATTTGTGTTTCCCTATATTTTCTAGTTCTAATGATGACAGTTTTCCTCTGATAATCTCAAATATAGTATTTAATTTCAACTTACATCTCACTCCTATGATCACTTAAGATTTTGAAACTGTTCGGAATAGACAGATCTTGAAGAATTTCCTTATTGTTCGATAAAACGTAGTCTATTTCATTTTTAGCCTCATTTGAACCTTCCCATGTCCTTTTCCTTTGGGGCGGCTTGTTGAAAAATGTATTGGAAATGAACAGTCTGTTGGCTTCTGAGATTTTCCACTAATTTCTCTCCTCTCTTGTTTCTTTTGCCAAATCCAAAGTTTCCCACTTTCGTATCACTGCCCTGCTAAGTTACTACTTTTGCATTAAAGTGTCCTATTACAATTTTGTAATGCGATTTTCTAGTATCCAAAATCTTCTGTATCTCCTCATAAAGGTCTTCGGCTTCTTCCTTCGGATGTGACGTTGTTGGATCATATACATGTATAATTTCCATACTATATCTCTTGTTTATCTTTATTACTGCTCGTGCGTTGTATCTGAAATTCCTTCAATTTCTGTGATCCGTGTCTTCAGGTTTTTATTTATTGTAAAGTCAACGCCTGTCGCTTTGCCGTTTTTTGTTCCTTTAAAGTAGAACATGTGCCCTGACAGTAGTTCCAACTGTTCTTCATTTGCTCTACACTTCTGATAATCCCATGATGTCTCATTGAATTCTTGTAATGTCATTCTCCAACTCCTCTAATTTGGCTTCTCCTGCAAGTGACTGACAGTTCAGAGTCACCACGTATAAGCTTGTTCGAATTGCAATGTCATTTTCCTGGCAGTCTACAATCCAAAGCCGGGGATTTTGACCCTCTGACTTCCTGCAGACCGTTGTCATTGACAGCTACATTCCGTGCTCCCCGCAATGAAGTCCTTCGAGGATGTTTTCTTACTTCTATCATCATATGATATTAAAGGAGGGGTGCAGATATTTGACTCACGCTGTCTGCTAATGCTTGTTGGTGAGCAGCCTAGCCATCCAGTTGGTTGCGGTTGCTTGGGTACTAACAGACCACCGTGTAAAAGCGAGAAATTTAAAGTTTGACTTAAGTGGAAGTTAAGGAGATGGAGCAAGAGTGTTCGTGGATTTTAAAAGTCTACGGATTATTAAATTGAGACACGCCAAATTCACTAAAATGACTCCGAACAATGGCGGTGTTATAGACCAATGCAATTGTAGAATAGAGCCAATCGGATTTGGGAGGGTGGGGGCAGACATATGAACACAGCATCACATCACATATTGAAGGCTGATTGGGTAACATTTTAATAGTAGGGTCGACTGCAACAAAAAGCTTCAATCATTACTACACTCAAGAATTGGGTTATACAAAAAAAGTCGATGGAAAAAGGTGAGATGAACGCTTGTGTATAGTGCGGTAGGTCATAATGTTAATAGTGGCGACTTTATGAAGAGGTGTATTGAGTGTTATCTGAGATCGAAACAGAAATGGTTGTGCACATGCGTTATTTCAGGGTATTGATTACTTATGACGATTGTTGACTTAACATACTTTGCACACTCACCCTTCATATTAGACTTCAAGTCCCTGCTTTACAAGAAATCTCACCATAGGCCGCATTTTCATGTAAGCGTTAGCGGTGTATTTTGCTTACGATTTGGTTGAGTAGCCAATAGAAGTGCATGCTGGCCTCTTTCTGTTGGCTGTTCAGCCAAATCGCAAGCAAAAGACGCGTCTGGCGTGTACTTGAAAAGGCGACCTCACTCATGGCGGCTGACGGGCTGTCAGTTTTCATCAAGCTTCCTTGCTGGTGGAGAAAGGATGGAGGGGTATAAGACAAAACAAACTATGATTGGCTCCACGAAATCAATGATTAAGCGTCGAGTCTCTTTCTAGAAGCTTTGCGCTATCTGTTTTGTGGTAGTTAGGTAGCTCAGTAGTTGGCGCTAAGGCCTGATTTTCATGCAGGCGCTACCCCTTGCTTTACTTGCGATTTGGCTGAGTAGCCAATATAAACACATGTTTAAGTATTTCTATTGGCTACTCATATAAATCGCAAGCAAAGCACTCGGATAGCATCTTCATGAAAAGCCGGCCTAAGAGGAACATCGTCTGCTTCGAATTTCTAGAAATGTGCCAAGTTATATATCTGTATATAGCCATAGACTAAATAATATTTTTTTATTATTTATCCTATGATATAACTTGTTATGGCTGGCTGGGGTGGGTTTGCAAATTGCGAGCTGCTAGAGAGGGCAAGCCAGCCTAGCTCCGCCATGCCCAAGATTGCAGTTTTTTTTAGGAGGACAGGGGCAATAGCATAACTAAGGGCGTGTGGGCCTTCCAGCAAGAAACCAGAATGGCCCCCGTAAAGTTACTGAACCTCGAAACTAAGCTTCGTAAGAAGGTCCCCTTCATTCGAATGTGCCCTCCGCATTGCGGGGGCGAGGGGGAAGACAGACACAGCACGAAACTGTTATTCTTCACTGTCCCTTTTTGATTTAAACCAAATTGGACCAAATTTTCAGCTCCAGCTAACTTTCTACGCTTTTTTACGCTGCGTGTCCCGTTTTTATTGCTATTTAAATTCTTGAGTTATATCCATACCGGACTGGTCATCCTTTAAATAATATTTGTTGATTGTAGGAATTAAGATGTAAGTAAATAAAGGACTACTGTTATAATTATGCTGATGACTCAACGTTTATAGAACTATAGGTTGTGTCAGACGTTACTTCATTGACTCAACCAAGTATATTAGAATTAGTTTATATTTAATATCTAATTCTAATATTCTTGGTTACGTCAATAGCTTCATGCCTGACACAACGTTGGTTCCAACGTTGACTCGTTGAGTGAATTCTTTTATATGCTGATGACTCAACTTTTATAGAAATAGTTTCTATAAATGTTGCTGATGACTAACAGTTTAGATATCGTTTCTTAAAATAGTTGTTTCGTCTACTAGGTTGTCATAAAATGCGGCGACAACCATGCAAAGAGGAGGAAACTGGGTTAGGTAATATTGCCTTTTGCAAGATTTCCGTGACCAGGATTTATCGGAAAAGCACAACGAGGAGAAAAATGTGTAATATTTTGTGAAGCATA
>JAGDQP010001604.1:0-32229 GCA_022664845.1 Lepisma saccharinum
AAAATACCAATAATAGGATGAAGAAGGAACACAGCCCATTCCAATATACTAGAGAACAAAGGAGAGAAAGGATGGAGCAATAAGCTAGCCACAATCAGTTTATGAGGTCACTTTTATTCCCGATCGAGGAATACTTTCTTTGGGAATTAAAGAAAATGTAGTGGAACTAAAAGAAACATGAAATTGACAATGATTAGAAGCCTGCTTACCGCCCATACAATTCATTTTATCTTATCTTAGGAGCCTGCACAATACAGGAATTTTCTTCCTCTCCTATACTCAAAGAAAATTGCAGGCTGAACTGATA
Source organism: Lepisma saccharinum (assembly GCA_022664845.1). Classification (NCBI taxonomy): domain Eukaryota; kingdom Metazoa; phylum Arthropoda; class Insecta; order Zygentoma; family Lepismatidae; genus Lepisma; species Lepisma saccharinum. The sequence continues at coordinate 308 of JAGDQP010001604.1, forward strand.
TATACACTAAAATAAACTTTATCACTATAAACAGAAGTAAATAGAAGAGTCGTTTTAACATAACACACTTTGGTATGCCTGGACGTTTTCTATTATAGTATACTTTCCTCGAAACATTCGCAAATGCTTGATATTTGAAAATAATAATAATAAAATGAAGTTCACAGAGAAAGAAGTGGAGTGTGTATGAAAGGCGATTTCTCGTAAAACGCATTTTAAAGTCCAACTCTCCCATGTATTTCACATTTTTAAAACCGCTATAACTTAATTATTTGCGCTTTTGCAGTGAAACTTTCTGAGGTGTTAGCTGTCATGCGTAGTATCTGTTACGGGTGCAAACACTTTTTTTTTAAAGTGCAGATTCCCTTTTCTTTTTCTATATGCTTCAATTGCTATAAGACATGTTCATATTTTCGTAATTTCTTTATTTTCGAATAGTTTACAGTAATTTCTTTTTGTAATCGCTATTCTTCTTAACGAAATTTGAATAACAAAAAGTTAAGATATTCTCATTTAGAATAGTAAAAAGGATTTAGAAGTGTTTACGTACTACGGTGACTAGAGATTATGTATGCTTCTTCCAAACGTACTATTTTATAACTACCTTTGGTACACAGAAAAAGAAGTTCATTTGTGGATGACAATTTACTTTACAAAACATCCCTGTAATACTAGTCACCACACACTTTATTACTTTACTCAACACGATGGGCAGTCTAGTAGCTTTTAACTTTGGCCCATCACGGTTATCCGTCACATTCTAGTTAAAATTTATACCTATGTCCTTGCCGGGACTCGAACCCGGGACCTTCGACTCGTTGACCTAACACCTTAAACCGCACGGCTCCCTGGTCGGCACACACTGTTTCTTCTTATATAAGAACCAAACTAAAAATAATCCTAAGCATTATTATTACAATACGGAAACTGATTCCAGGGGTTTTCTTCAGTCACACCAGGAAATGCAGGGATGACACATCTAACATAGGCCCTGGCCGACACCTTCCCGAATCCTTTCTCCTCCCCTATCCCGGCCTGAGCCTCAGATGCCTAAATGCCACAAGTAGCATTCAAAATATAGTGAACGGAAACTGGTAACTTTTGTTTGTAAATTAGCAACGCAGTATATAAGTTAATCACTTTAGCTCAAGAGGGGTTTGAAAGTGTAGTACGTGTGAGTGGCGGAAGGTTATTAGGCTGTACCAAATAAAGATTATTTATTTATTAGAAGTTAGCACGGATACAACAAACGCCATTTACACCGTTCTTAATGTGATATAAAAATAAAAAGAATAAGAATAAAAAATATACAATAAGAAACAAGATCAGGGTTGTTGTTTTTTTCATTAATTCCAGATTCATATAACAAGCTTTTAGAGATTTACTTTTTTTGAGGCCGAAATCTTTTGGCAAAGGAAGAATATTGTAAAAATGTGATAATATGTATACAAGAAATTGTTGTACCAAACGCAATCTCGGTTTTGAGAGATAGAAATGGTGTTGTGAAATTGGATTTTATCTTGGTACACTTCGATTAAAAAGTGGAAAAAGGTCGTTGGTTCTGAGTGTGCCCTGCATTATTTTATGAAGAACTTTTAGGTAATTTAGTTTTCTTCGTGTGTCTATGTGTTCAAGTCAAGAGAATTCAAAATGTCAGCGTTATGTTGTGTTGCAGGTTGGGTACCCTGTGCTGTACAGTGCGGATGAAGAAATTTTGGACTTTGTGAAATTTAGATATGATGATTTCAAAGTTCACCAGATAGATGAACAGTATTCAATAGTAGGAGGTACACAAGTAAGAATATGACTGAAGAGCTCTGAAATCTTTAATATCGATAAACCTCTACAGAAGTGCAAAAAATTTGAGTGCTTTAGAAGTTAGAGATTCAATGTGAGGAGTAAAATTGAGTAAATATGATACCCAGATCTTTGTAATGGTCTACCCATGGTATATTAGATGAGGTTAATGTGTACGTACATTTTGTGTTATAGGTTTTGAGTGAGAAATGCATTGCAGCAGTTTTGCAAATATTGACTTTCAGTTACCAATTATTGCACCACATTTCAACAGAGTCTATTGCGGCTTGTACGAAGAAAGTATCTTCTGAAGCTTTAATGGCCTTTAAAATTTTGCAGTCATTAGCGTAGTGAAGTACAGAGCATCAATTATCTATCTGTTCGCATAAGTCATCAATGTAGAGGGAAAATAAAACTGGCCCGAAGGAGCTTCCTTGAATGACACCTGAAAGCATGAGGAGCCACTTGGATGTGCTACCAAGAAAGACGACACGTTGTTCCCTGCCAGTAAAATATGATGTTAGAAGCTGAAGGAGGGGTCCGTGTATACTAAATCTGGAGGCAAGCATGGGTATAAGAAGTTTGTGATTAACGGTTTCAAATGCTTTGGAGACGTCTAGGCATATGACGCCAAGTTCTTGTCTATTAGCTATGGTATCTGTGGCGTGAGACAGTAGGACAGCTAAGTTGGTTTCAGAGGATCCATTCGGTACAAAACCATGGTGGGAGAGAGAAAGAAATGGGAGGACATGATTTTGAATCCTGCCTGTGAAATTTTTTTTTCACAAATTAAACCGAGTGAAGAAAGTAAGGAAATAGGTCTATATGAATTATCAGAATACTTTTAACTTTTTTATAAACCGGAGTAATGTTTGCTTGTTTCCAGGAGTTCGGGAAATAACCCTCCGTGAAACACCTATTGGAAAGAATGGTGAGGTCCAGATAATTATTGGGCTAGTTTAATCAGAAATATGGTTTAATCAGAAATATGAATTTATTTTGTCAGGTCCAGAGACCCTGGAGGATTTTAGAGAGGTTAAAAGGCGATACACTTCCGTAGGGGTTGAGTTTATATCTGCTAGGCAATGGGGAGTTTTGGACTTTACATCAGGAAAAAAATGGGGGATCTGAGCAAGCATTAACATTGTCATAGAAGCAGTCTTATATAAATAAGCCGTTTCGTTGAATGAAGCAGTACGTCCACTGCCTGAAACTAGAGATAGGCCTAGTAGACCTGAGTTTTGTCGCCTGCAGTTTATAAAATAACAGAAGCGTTTAGGATTGGAAACAGCTTGTAATGAAATAGATCCAATACATTTATCAGAATGTGGAGGAGAGCTTTACATAACTTTCGTTGTTGAATGAAAGCATTATGAGTTTGATTAATGGGATACTGTTTTCAGAGCGTCCATGCACACTTCTTACTTTTGAGGGCAAGTTTTGTTTCCTGACTGTACCACATCTGAAACTTACTGGATTTTGCTTTCTTGACTGGAACATAGTCCATTATTAGAGCCTCCGAACATGCATAAAATAAATCCAAGGCATCCTCCACGTGTCCTTATTTTAAAATTTCCTACGGTATTGTTTTAATTGTAGTTGCCACCAAGTCCCAATTCGTTTTGTTCCACAGGGGCATGGTTCGTTGAACAGAAGAGCGCCAGCGCCGAGGAGGGGAAAACTGCAGTTCAATGTCTAATGACTGGTGGTCCGGTAAGTCAAAAATATTTCTGGCTGGAATGACCTTCACTTTTTCGGGGGTGGAAAGAACGAAATTAAAAACAGAATTACCCTTAGTTGAAAACATGTTCTGTTTTAATAAACCAAGACCTTCAACGAAATGTTCGAAGAACCATCTGTCAGTGTCAGGTTCGTCAATACTTGCATTACTAATGTTTGAATTCCAGCTGATATGTACGTTAAAGTCTCCAATTATGCATATAACACGTTCTTTGATTGCAGCGAGGAGAGAATCGAGTAAAATATCTAGAGTTTATATTTTTGCTGGGGTTTCTGAAGTAACATCCTATTAATAATTTCGAATGTTGTCCTTGTATCTGTTCCCATAATAGCTCACAGTTTCTTTCTACACCATAGCGTCTTACAGAAGGCCAACGATCGTGTACTAGTAGCATCACATACCCTCCCCGAGAGCCACGATCCCTCCTGTAAACGTTGTAGTTTTAAAGCATAACCGCACTGTTGGAGAAACTGTCAGAATTCCACACTTCAGAAAATCCCAACACAGTGTAAGTTGATAATTCACTACTAAACGTATCCACAGTTGATAGTTTATTACAAAGACTTTGCACATTCTGAGAATAAATTTTAAAAATTTCACTATCACACATAAAGTGATGGGAGGATTGAGAGAGACGTCACCAGAGAGGAGGACACTGCTCAGAATATAAAGTAAGTTCTTAATGGTTGGAGACACTGCGCCGTAACTTGGCTTACCCCGTGGACGAAGAAGCGGGGGCTGCCATCACACTTGCAGAGCACATGAGTTGTACATTTTCCCGCTGTAAGATTGTTATCTTCTAAAACTGAACAACCACATGTTTCAGCTATTTTGTTCGTCACTTAAACTCACTTGAGAACAGTCAATAATTGGCATCCAAACGAGCACACTACAAAGGGCAATAACACCTAAAATAAGGCAAAATTGGAGAGATCAAAATCAAACGTATCTTCTCTGTCCGCTATCTTAAAAAAACAAAAAGAAAGCCTGCCTTATAAAATAATATTAAACTTAAAGTATTTAATATCGTCTGTTTTCAAAAGTGCGCTGAATCCGCAGCCAGTACAAATGTCTATAAGATCAACGTCCGTGATAAGTACTTAATATTACTTTTCATTGAGAGCAAAACGTAGCTATTTAGCTGAAAGAAATCAACTGCTTTGTTAATACCCTTATTAAATTTTAGTTTCTTATAGTTCTGTTTAATTTGATTTTTAAGGTACCATCCTAGCATTTGCTTGGTGTGACTGAGGAAAATCAGGAGAACCTCATTCAGGATGGTCTACATCGATGTTCTATCCTGAGACATTCTGATGACAGGATAAGCTTCTGCCTCATCAGTATAATAGTTACTTGCAATATAGTCATGCTGTTTCAAATATTAGCATTGAAAATTCCGTAATAATACTAGCTGGTACGGCGAAAGTTTTAAAGTCAGTTTAGTTGTACGCTAGTTCAAAATTTGAAAGCCCCTGCTTTAGATTATTTGACTGTTGTTGGAATCTTAAATTTTCCGAAAATTTCGTTTGTTTGAGACAAATGAATGAATAACAATGAAATAAGTTAGTTTTGAAGAAATGGTTATTTTTATAGCATAAACAAGAATTAATGCACAGAGTTGGTTCGGAGTTTTAAAAAGTATTTATTATCCAGCTGATTTATTTTATTTGTTTGTAGTACATCAGAGCAACATAGTTGCATATGAAAGTGTCAAGTATGGGTACATACAATTAAACAATGGTTAGATATAATAAATATGGTACAGATACAATATACAACATGGAGCTCACAGAAAATAATACACTTAGGTGTAAGATTTGGTATCATCCAAATTAACAATAAGGGTCTCAATTTCTTCAAATGTGTACCCTTCACTCTGTATCAAGATCTTTTTTACGATATTTTTAAATTTCGTAAATTGAAATTCTTTGAATTCCAATGGTAATAAGTTGTAAAATCTTAAACCTTGCACATAATAAGCATTATACTTCTTGGCAAGTATTGTATTAGGTAAGAAGTACTGCAGTTTATTTCTTGTATTATATGTGTGACGCATGGTGCCAGTGGTATACTTTTGTAAATGAGTTTTACATACAAAACTGAATGGAAAATGAACAGACATGAAATTGTTAAAATGTTTAATTAAAAAAAAAAAACCTGTAGAGGATTGCCAGGGAGTTATACCTTGCATCAGTCTTATAACCATTTTCTGCCAGATAAATATCTCTATCCAACTGGGGGTAGATCCCCAGAGGGGAATACCGTATGAGGTATGCGAATGGAAAACGGCATAATAAGCCATTTTAAAGTAATTTGAAGCTCGTATATTAAATCTTAATTTACGTAGAATATACAAGATTTTCGCCAACCTCCCTAATACAAAATCAATATCATTCCAAGTTAGGGAGCTGTCCAGAAATAATCCCAAAAGTTTAACGGAATTACGCTTATTCAATTTTTTAATGTCTGCATTTAAGGAAAATATAATATTTTCCGTCTTATTGACATTTAAGGTTAGGTCATTTTGCATCAACCAGGATGTCGCTATAGAAAAAAAATTGTTAACGTCATTCATTAGACCAACAATATTTTCATTACTCGACAGAATAGTTATATCATCCGCATAGAGTACTGTTGGAGTTTCCAAAGCGTAAGGGAAGTCATTCATATACAGCACAAAGAGAGGAGGACCCAGGACTGAACCTTGTGGGACTCCTCTATTAATTACTAGAAATTTGGAAAATACATTATTAATATTTACAGCTTGTTGTCGATCAGCTAAATACGATCCAAGTAGGTCCAATTCTTCGCCTACTATACCATATATTTGTAATTTATTTATTAATATAGAATGGGAAAGCGAATCAAATGTTTTACTAGATCTAGCAGCAAGGCGGACGTGACTTTCTTGTAGTCAAAGTGGGCAAGGATCACTCTAACAATTTTTTCAACTGCAGAAACGGTACTTAATCCCTGTCTAAAACCAAATTGAGAATCGTTAATACATCCATTTTGTTCTAAACAGTAGGTTAATTGAGTTAATATTATCTGTTCAAAAACCTTATAAAGAACAGGTATCAATGCTATCGGTCGATAATTCTTCGGATCATTTTTATCGCCCTTCTTACGAATAGGCACTATAATGGTTGTTTTCAGTATCTTAAGGAATTTACCAGAGTACATAGAATTGTTGATCATCGTACACAAAGGTTTGTAAATTATGTCGACAATATGTTTGAGAAGATACGAAGATAACCCGAAGAAATCTTCAGCACGATCTGATTTGTTTTTTTTTTACAATAAGTACAAGAGAAGAAGGAGAAATTGTTTGAAACTTAAAGTATGTTTTTTTTTACCCTGTTGTGATTTATTAAAACATAGCGATATACAATCATTAGACGTGCTATTCTTATTAAGAATATCAGTCACATCATTTCAAACTGTAGCAAAGTAGTCATTAAAAGTTCCAGAGGAAATGTCTAACTTTTGTCTGGGTTTTATTAAAGCAGATTCCTTCTTTATATGCCAAACTATTGTTTTATTCGAAGAATTGCTGATTATAAAATCATTGTATTTCATTTTTGCCATAGTCATTTCGTCCTTATTATTATTTAGAATTTTATAATTATTTAAGGCTATGGGATTATCTGATTTTGCTTGTATGTACCAATAAAAAACTTTAGTTTCCAATTTCCTCAGCGAAGAGTTATACCACGAGTGCAGATGGCAGATCCTATTAGGGGAGTAAATTTTATCTTTTAAAGGACTCAACATCTGTATACCATTTTCAGGTATGTCTATAAAGACAGTCCAAACTGAATCAATGTCAGAATACCTATGTAAAATGTCCAATCTCCAACAAATACTGTCTAAAATTTAAAATGTTAGTAATATGAAGAGAGCGATATATAGATTTTATTCTCTCTTGTTTATTATATGATAGGGTATCTGTCATAGGCGGAGGAAGTAGACAAACAACCCATAACGCAGTATGGTCTGAGAGACCAGGGGCTAGCCACTGTTCCACAAAATATATTGGTAAAATCATTGTTAGTGAGAACATTATCAAGACAAGCTAGCTTGTAGGTAAAGGATTTTTAAATGTTCAATTTATAGAGCTCAATAAACTTATTAGTTTTTTAAGCAAGTAGAATTATTTTTAATACATCGATATTTAAATCACCTAAAACTAAACATTTATGGTTAGGATAGTGCTTCAATAAATCATAACATGCTTCGAATTTATCCAGAAACATATCAATGTTAATACAAGAAGAGCGATAAAGTGAAATAATTATCAGTCTAATGTTAACCAATCGTATCCCAATAATTTCAAAGACCTTAGGTTTACACAGAGAAGATAGGTCAAGTATATGATATACAGGGGTGCAATTTTTTTCGAATATAGATTGAAACACCACCATGATTAGTATCCTGTCTACAGAAATAAGAAATCAGTCTATAATTAGAGGGAATGAACATCTTGATTTCATCATGAAACAACCAGTGTTCATTTTGGGTTAGAAGCTTAACAGGTAAATCTTGTAAAATAATCTAAAATTCCCCAAGTTTCTTTCTCAAAGACTGTACATTAAGATGCAGGGCAGTAAGGAAAAAGTCGTTAGTACATTGATCATGCAGAGGACAATTTACATTCTTTAAGTGAGTGATACAACGCTGCAATTCCAATAAAGTATTTGATGGTATATTGGAAATAAGAATCTGCAGAGAATCTTCTGCAGATTTTATTACTCGTTCCCCTGTTTTTCATAAGGTAGGTCAATAGGACCCTTATTTCCAAGTAGGTGGTTCGATATAAAAGTGTATGACTCCTCGAGTAGTATCTCCGAGATAAACAATTTACCTAATGAATTGAGGTGTAGACCATGACGTGTATGGAAACGCTTTCCCATATTGCTTATATGTATTACCACCAACTTTCTAAAAGACTTCCTTAGCCTTAATAACATTTCATTCACCCTTTTTATTTCAGTGTTTACTACTGACCAAGATGGCAAGTCATAGCAAAGAGGAATGGTACATACAATGATATTACAATAAGAGTGCTTAACTAAGAATTGTCTAAGTGGTCTAAGAAAATTTTGAGCTTCATTACAATATATATCATTGGCCCCATTAAAAAAGGGTTATCTTCTTATATAAATTGTCTTTATTTAACAAGGAATTGCCCAATATATCTAAAGCCTTAGCACCCGGTTTTATAAAACCGAAACATTGATGGTGTGATTTCTCACTGAGAATTTGTTATAATCCGCGCCCACTATTATCTGCAAATATATTTAATTGTATCAAATCCTTAGGGAATTCATCAGTGAACATTGGAGTGTTTACATCAGAATGTTTTCACCCTGTGCATAATTTATGTCAGATTGAACTCTTAAAGAACTAAACCTTACAATACCTTCCAACATACTTATTTTACTATTAAGAATTTCAATCTGGGATAAATAGTGGTTAATTTCTAACCGATTGTTTTCTAGGGCGTCTGTAAAACCTTTACCCTCAATCCTCAGTTTGTCATGTAAGAGATTAATATCATTTTTAAGTTCCATGTTATGTCTTTCCATCTTTTCGCATTTCATTTTTAAATTCAATAAACCACAATCATAAGCATTGTCTAATAACCTTGGGGATTTCTTTCACAATTTTAAGGGAGAATTATGGTTAGATATGCAGACCGGGGTATTCTGAGAGGAAGTACACCTTATATCTGTTTCGTTTTCCATCCAAGCGGATATCGTCTTAGGTTCATCTAATCCTGATATATTAACTTATATTCCTCTATTTTCCTTTCCAATTACCTTGCCTTTAGGGTTTGTATCCTGCTTTTGATCAATATACTTTTGACCCTGAGGGGAAATAATTTGATTGTCAAACATGATTTGTATGCCAATGTCTGATTTCGAAGGAAAACTACAACTAAATGGAAATTCGTGAGTAAGAGTCTGAATGCCTGTATTGGAATGAGCCTGATCACTGGAGGGGGAACAGGATTATTTTACCTAACTTAACTCCTATTGAAGATGCCTAACTTCAATACAGACCTTATTTCATTCAGCATACGCACTGACTCGTTATGAGGGACGTCACTCTCATTATCAGGACTTACCACCGGAAACGCTTATGATTGACATAACATGTGAAGAATTGTTTGAGTAGGATATTTCTTATAGTTAATAAAGGTGCAGTGAACCTTATTGTAGAGTAATTTTGTACTTTTGTGTAGTTATCATGCTGAGAATTTTAAGTTCTAACAGCATCCTCTATATCACCAGAACCCTGCGTGACTTAGAGGAAAGCCGTTGGCGTCTGACAGTTAACACAACAAGCTGCCAACGCGTCGTGTCCCAGTGTTTCTCCGTAATATTATTTTCAATTCATTTGTATCATCAAACTCATTAAATGTACTTTGTTTGGAGGAAATAAAAATGTTTTGGCTCTATTTCAACAAATGACTTGTCAATCGCATTTTTTTCGTGTAGTACTTTTATCTGTATTCAATGTTCATTCAATAATTACTTTATTATAGTCATACGCTTTACCCAGAGAAACTTTGTGCCCCGAAGTTCCGTTTGAAAGGTGAGGCTATGGATGTTTGTCAATAAGATCCATTGGTTGGAAATATTCTAAGGAGGGGAGTTACAGTTTAAAAGGGATTGAGGAATCACTATATTCGATATGTCCCTCCAGCAAATCAAACCCGGGATCTGTTAATTACAAAACGACTATTGAAACCATTCATACAGTTTACTTCACAAAGCATCAGTTACGAAAGTAGTTCCAATAATATGTTAGAAGCGTTTCTGGCAGCTAAGCAGCATTTCATTCTAGATTAGTACTACAACTCATTAGCGAAAGGAACTCATGTATATCTTTTCCTTCACCTTTGACAACACCTTTCTTGTATGTACCGATTAAGTGTTCCCAGGTTATTTTATTTTATGCCAATATGAATATGAAGTCGTTCGCTTTGATCTTTACATAGTAACTAAATATTTTGTATAAGATCGAAACGCTAGCGGTAACTAAGTATCCTAAAATGAGCTCTTGTCCACCACGCAGCAACTGAACTATAAGTACATAAGTAATTACAACATCATTATTAGTCTTCCAGCTAGTTGGATGAACAATTTATTTACACATACTTAACTTTGTTTCCAACTTAAAAGCATTATACAAATTATATGTCACAATAACAGTAATCTCTCATAGTTATTATTATCTTGCTACTTGAGTCAAGGTGACAAGGACTGAGTCGTAATATGTAGGAGGATCGTTGCTTAATTTTCATATCCAGGTTCTTTTCTGAGATGTTTACATGTTAATAAACCTGTATACCTTTCGGAAACTCTTGTTGTTTTCAGACTTTGGCAAACCTTTTATATGCAACAAATGAAAAACAAACATTTAAACTTTATGCCGATCAATAAAATCTTGTAGATCTTAGTTTATTAGTTCTTCCTAATTTTAGCAAGAAAACCAGATTGCCTTTGAATACTTAAAAAGTTATGGTTTTTCTCCTATTTCAATCTGAATAAAATAATCCCCTAGTAGTTACAGATATTATCATTTTAGGAGGAAATGTTCTATAAAAGCCTAACGGACATTTCTAATAACCTTCTATACAAAAACTCATTGACAAGAAGAAAGCTGAAATAAAATTAAGCAGAAAAGAAATTAAAAAGAAAATTTTAGAGAAAGCAACATTTCATTTTTAAGAAGATGCTCTCTTTCGGTGCTTTCACATTTCCATTTACGTTTATCATGTTTCTTTTTTTTATCATGAAGACGAAACAACATGCAATAATAACAAGTAAAAGGAGGTAACAGCAGAAAAAAATGCATCTGAAAATTAAATTCCCTCTTAGATTTCAGAATGCTGATGTGATTATAAATGTATAAAAAAGTACGTAACTCACAATGGAAGGAAAAACATATTGAGATTTCTTTCCTCTAGTCCTACTGGATACAAAGAACTAAACTTAATTTTGTTGAAACGAAAAAACAGAAGAGATGGAAACTAAAACTTGATAAAATTCAGAGTATTGGTTAAGAAAAATCAGGAAAGAGAAGGTAGGTGGCACACAAGACGTCTTTAACATTATAAGAAATGGAAAAGGAGCAGCCAAGAAAATCTTTCAACTTAATTTAAAGAAAGAGAAACTTGAATGGAAACATTAATACAAACTTCTTAATATTGGTCTGCAAACATTTTTGTAACTTCTGTTCTTCAATTCCAATTTCATTTATTGCTTTCTTTTATAACGAAAAAGAAACACTTATTTAATGTTTTTTTCTCGCTGTTTTGCTACCGTGTTCAATTTTAGAGACTCTTTCTTAATAAAAGATAGAGAGAGAAAAGAAAACGCTTTTTTCCAGGAATGAAGAAACGATTACTAACCTCTCAAAGGAGGGGTCTAAAACCATACATCGAAGAAACTTTCATCTTATCGTAGTAGATTCTTGAAGAAATTAAATTATCGCAAGAAAAAGTTTCGTTTTCGTTAATACATTTAGTTCAATACTTTCTTACAGAACTATGTAATAGAATATTAAAATTTGTGTTATTATAAACACGTAGTCAAAGTGAGAAAGTTAAGAAAGCTGTGAGTAATAAGTCTGTTACTTCTCAAACTCTTCAATATGTGTACTTATTATAGAGCAAGTTAATGTAAATTTGTATTTTTTCATCTCATTTAAACACATGTCCGTCTAAATTTTCACTGAGATTGTGCGAGAATCACTTCTCACTTCTTCGATTTAGTTCACGTAATTGCTGAAGAACTATTCTTTATCATGCAAAGTAAATTTCATATTTGTTGTACCGTTTTCTACATCATAGTAGGAGGAAATCCACTGCTCTTCCTTTTCTAAGCCTTCACCATACAAAAATGTGAATAGTCAGAGTGCTTTTGCTAGAATTCATACAAAAACTATTCATTACTGTTTGGTAAAAAATACATTGTCGATTAGTACAGATTTCGTCAAGTAGGAAAAATTATTACTTAAAATTGCAGCCAGATAAGATTTCGTTATATTTGCATATTCTATTCATTTTGTTTTTCAAATTCTGACATGGTTTTATTGGATTGTTGTTGTAAATGTCCTATACGAACCGGTAGGCTTCTACGAATGGAACCTACAGCTTACAACAAAGTGAGCTCCTAAACATTAGCTCTGTTCAATAGATATCTGAGGGGTTTAAACACAGGGCAACACGTACAAAAGTGCGAGTCGATCTGTAGAATAACCGGGAGTCTAATACTGGCATAGATACTTTAGATATGTTGTCATTGTCATTTACTTTTGGGTTTATTTTGTTCTAACGTATTTCACATATTATTAATGATCTTCTTGTGTTTACATATACATATTAGCTCCTTTGTTGAGTTGTTAGTTGATGTTTCAAATTTCATGTTTTCACGTTGGCTATTAGTTCGCATTTTTGAATTTCTCGTGTTTTTCTTTAATCTAATAAGGGTTCTGTTTCCTTTTCGCATATGGTATTTATTACATTTGCGTACATTTCTTTAGATAATTAGGATGTATTTGAATAACGTTTAAATTCAGTAGCTTGCTTTCTACTCATTGAATCAAAAGTAGCAGTTTAAAGCTTAAAATGCAGTCTGCTGTTATAGTTTCTTTGCAATTTGTCCGTTTTCAAGTGTAAAAGGGTACAGCAAATCTAACACTATTTAAGTTCTAGATTAATCGTAAACAGAGCATCTTTCTATTTAAAAAACATTGTGCCAGATTTTTAAAGTTAGGCTTCGCAATTTCACTTAATATCTGACACGATGTTTCAATCTATACCAGAAGGTCCAATCTTTGTTGTTTGCAGGCTGACTTAAGACGTGTAAATGACTTTGCGAGCCTCAGTATCTATTTGGTCTACGAGACGCGTTTAACGTTTTACGATTGCAGAAACATGTTCATTTTATAATGTTTGTTTTCCTTGAATGTTAATTTATATTAAAAATGAATCATTCAAACTTTTGATTTTAGTAGTCGATCATGAAAGGTATTATTCAAGCTGTAATACGTTTTCAGTGAAACTCGAGAATGCCATATTATAAAGAAGCAAAATATTGCTAGACAAACTTTGTTTAGAAACATTACAGACTGCATTGTTTACTTTACGAAATATGTTCTACACATTCAGCTTAAGAACTTAAATTTTTCTGTATTTTTGTGTGGACTATGAGATCAATTGTTGACATTACAAATCAGGATTTTTAATCACATATATTGTGCTATAATTACCTTGCCAGTTATAAATACTATCATTACCATGAACAACGGTAGTTCTTCGAGTGACGCTGACAAACATATGGGTCTGTTAGCAGCACTCTATGTATACAGCTAGTTTCGGAACTATAAGCCCGATTTTGATGCTTGAACTTGCATTTGAAAGCCCTTTGCCATCCCTGGGACCCCCTAAGGTGGTGCGAAAAAAAAATAACATTTCTGATGATAGCTTTGACCCCAAATCATATAGGCTGTCGAAAATTGTGGAATTGTAATCTACAAACCTTTCACACGGTGTACAGCACATCATAATCGGTGACGAGGTTCAAAAGTTACGACTTTTTTTTTAGCCGAATCGCAGAATTTTCACAAATGATAGAAAAGTTTGTCTATCTTTTTGTTTTTAACCCCAAATGGTTGGTACCTGGGAGTTTTTTGGGTCATTTGCGGGTCCCAACAACTTGGGGTAAATCGAAGCATCTTTTGGATAGGAGTCCAAGATTTGGAGCCTACCGTGGTCCAAAATTGACCTTTCGTATGAAGACTATGCAGCTTTGTTTAAACAGACAGCTTTACAAAATAAATGATATCAGTATAAAACCCTTTCAGGGTAAAGGAAAGAGTGACACAAGAATTCTACCCAGAAAAGAAGTTATATCCATTTTGCGAGTGATTTTCTTTGTGTCACTATAAGGGAAGGGAGGATACTAAATATCTTAATTTTATTATAAAGGAAACAATTCCGCCATAGTGACACAAAGAAAACACCTTGCAAAATGGATATCACTTCTTTTGTAAGTAGAATTATTGCGTCACTCTTCCCTTTACCCGAATGGGTTTTTATATTGATACAAAATATAAACAGTTTCACTAATTAACATGAAAAGGTGGAATTAATATTAATTTCTTCTATACTGAAAACCTATGCTTCCCGAGATGTTCAACTGAGAAACCCTTTGCCGGGCCGTGAGTTAGACATGCCTGATGTAGATACATAAATAACGAGATAGTGATTGCAGACAAATAGCATTTCAGAGCATACAATAATTGCGTGAAAATATTATTCCGGTGACATTTTTACAGTCACGTAGTTTCAAGGATTTGTTAAACATTACTTTGAAAGGATTAATGCAGAGGAATCCATTGATTAGTAGTAATACTCTCCAACGTAAGCAGGAAACTTGATTTAGAATTATTAAATTTCATTTAACATGTTTAAGATATATTTACCTAGGTTTATATATTCCTTGCCACTGTGTGATGATTTTCACATCTATTTAAGTATTGTTCCTGCTTAGCCACGAATCATATCTACACAAAATGTTAACCTTTCAGTTTAATAATAAGTTTTTAAATGTTGTTACTACAGATTTTCTATAGTAAAATTATATAATATTAAAAGTTTGAAGGTCTACAAGTGAAATGACTTTTCTGACGAATTTGCCACACATTACTTTCTATGGTAGAGACGTTTCGTTAAAGTTCAAGTCTGGATATGGCCTAAAACATGTACTTTTGATGTCTGATCCCAAAATTTTCTGAACTCGAAGTTGGTTCGCGACAGTATATAAATGAGAATATGTTCTGTCGGATGTCGCTATTATTTAATGTTAATTGTGAAAATAATGGGAATATTTCCTTCCTATCAAGGAATGCATAACAAGTATATTATTATTATTGAGAAGAAATCTAAAATAATATACATGCAATAGAAATATGCTGTTAACCGTCAAAGAACCGTATCGCATCAACTCTGTATTTGTGAATTTGACGATTCGTTTCTGGAGAAGTATATAATGCATATATTTATTAGTCTATGTAAAATTCTTGCAAAATCATTGCTTTTTTAAAATAAAATCAAAATGATTATTCCTTGCGTGAACTTTGCATTCAATTTTGTACTGATCTCAACATAGCACCACTTAGTCTACGAAAATGCCATAAATGTTATACTAAAATCGAAAGTGTTGCGACATTACGTTACTATCAAACTCTGAGTTTTAAATAGTGCTACAAGTGTCACCATTAGGTAATCTTACTAAAAGAATAAAATAATACAACAGCATGCTCATTATTTGATTTCTTTAAAAGGAGGACAACTCAGAGCACCCCTACCTACATCAAAAGCAAAAATTAAAACTCATATGGCAGCTTCTATTTTGGTGTGATATACACCGTGGGATGACCGATGACATACGAGAATAACAAATATTGCTGTAAGGTAATTAGTGCAAAATTACTATAAAAAATAAAACAAGCAACTTTCATTAAAAATGTTGTCAATAAGTTAGGGTTTCGAAACACGTAAACATATGAAATAGAAGAAAACACTAACTTGTGAAAAATATACTGTTTATAGATACTGACATATTAACAACAAACTTGCTTGCAACAGTTTTACTGTCAGTAATTTCTATACCTAAAGTGCTGCCACATGGTACTCGTTCTGGAATTAGTGTAAGTTTTACTGCATCTTAAAAGTTGAGCCGTTTTGCTTTTTATTTGCATATTTTATGTGTTAGAGAGGATGATAACGCAGGAATCTTGTTATTATGAAATGTATCGCCCGCCGGGTTTAATTTAGGTGGTTCAATGGGGACAAGTATCGATAACAGGCTCCTGATATTCCCATATGAACCTAGGATTACGATACGAGCAATATTTCGTTCAACATTTGTATTTATGCAATTTTCTTGGGGGAACCTGTAATGCATGATTTTTTTATAATTTACTGATTGATATTCTTTAAAAAAATGGCATGGATTTATACTTTATTTCAAAATAATTATAATTACGTACGGTTAAAATTCGTTACAATGTTCTACGTATTACTGTTTAAGCATTTAACCAATATTTTTCTTCGTATTCTAACTTGCATTCTTTCCTTTCTAGGTACGTCGGTACACCTGTGCACAGAATCGCTAGTTTCGTGGGGTAAGTTTATTTAGTATGATTGCAAAATTACGAAATAAGGAGCGGGGCCTATATGACCAATATTTACTCCACAATATGGTGAAAATGAAATGAATTTCCCATATTTTTACTAGGGCAAAATGTAGTAAAACGTCTGTAGTTTACAAATTAGTTCTTTCCTCATTTAATAAGATTTGCTTTTGTTCTAAGATTTTATGTGCCTTTTAAAGTTAATTAAACACATTTTTAAATTTGCGTTCTGATTTTATTCTAATTGTATTAGAACAACATGTTCTCCTCCAAGTATGTTATAGAAAACCTCCCGACATATAAGATACTGAAAACGGACAACCCTATAACAATGGCTACCGTTAAATTTGAACGTTTGTGATTTTAGGATATTTCACACAAGAAAAGTTACATCGTAAACATGTTTGACACTTTATTCTTTTAGGATAATTTATAAAAAAATGAAAACGTATACGAAAAAAATAAACAAAAGTGTTACAAGAACGTGGTGCCATTCAAACCTGAACTTTCGTGACTTAGCCAACTATGGGAGACTAACCAAGCATTATGAATCAAACTAAGAATATCCAACTGTGTTTCATTAATTTACGTTTTTAGAAAACATTTCTTGAAACTTAAAATTGATATCAAAACTCAACTGAGAAATACCCAAAAAGGGATTGTAAAGGAAAACTGCACGACTTGTATTAACGGTGTTATCTGGGATTCGACTTGTATCATTGTGGAGCACCATAACAAAAACTTCAATTTTCATTTCATACGATGTATTTGTGGATGAGTCGTTGAAAATAACTTGCGCAGGGAACTATGCGATTTTCATTTGGTATACAACTACTTTAAAAGACCTTGATTTTATTTTATAGTATTTAAAATATTTCTTGAAAAGGAAATTGAAATCTGTAAATATTTATTTGAATAACAGTTAGCTTGTGATATTTGATATTGAAAATATCATGCAAACATAAATTAAATTAATTCATTAAAGGTGATTGTAATAATCCAATGATATTGCTTGCGTTGAATTCCTATGATTCGGCTTTCGTAAAGGAAAAATAGAGTGAGTGGGAGAGTTACTTGTGACTAGAGTCATTCCACTAGGAATAAATCTCGACCGTAATTTGAATCCAATGTCAATAGTAAGTTTCTGTCTTGGAAGTCCATGATAAATACAACTCAGCTTGAAGTTAGAGGAAATTGTATAGCAAGATTAGCTTTTCTAGTGTGAAAATTATGGCTGTAGAATCAAGTTAAGCGTTCAAATAGGAATAAATTTCTACATTGAAGCTTTAAAAACAACATAATTTTCCATTATCAATCAAAAATGTGAAGGCAAGTTTCCGGTTTGTTGATCACGTAAAACTAGAGTTGTCCATTCATATCTACACTCTAAAGGAATTTTCAGAAATGCTACTGAGGAAAGTCAGAAAATTTTTAGAACATTTAAACAAAGAATTTTCGCAAGTCTTTCTATTATATTTATGGTTCAGATCAACATTATTAACAGTAATCATATTATTCACTCAAAGTGATTCTCGATTCTTAAATATGTTCAGTTAACATTATTCTCCAGTGTGCTCTCAACCATGAAATTGAAAGACAAAAATACTGAGAATAATTTTCACTGAATAATGATCTCAGTCGTTCTGAATATTAGTCGAAAGAATTGTGAGAACATCTACTTTGAATATTCCTAGAAACAGAGAATTGTGATTTTCGTCAAAAACTTTACAGGAAGTTTTCATGTAATCAAATGCCTGACTTTTTCCAAGAAAATTAACTTTAGGGTCAAACAATCTTAAATCCATAGATAATTTTATTACGCACTCAATGCTGATCAGAAGTTGACCACGGCGGCTGCAGCTTTATTCGTGACCATCACGTCTTGTACTTAGTACTAATAATGGAGGCATAATTGATTGCCTATTTTTATTTAAGTAACACATTTGATTTGTTATTTTACCAATGAATGTACCTGCAATTAGAATTCTCAGAACCTAGTAGTCGCAGTTCAGTTGATAGAGCGTTGACTTCGAATTTGAGAGATCCTAAGTTTTATACCAACGGCCGACCATTCTGACTGAGGGGATTTACTGAGTCACACCAGATAAATGTCACAATGGTAGCTTCAATGTAGACCATATCCGATTGCTTTCCTCTACCCTCTCCTGGCTTGTGACCATACATGACTAAAGGCCATAAATAAATTCAATTGTATCCTAAACATTCGCGAAATACAATTGATTGTCTAGTTTGAATTTTTAATCTTTAATTTACAGGTTTTGAAAAAAAAAATATTGAACTTTGATTTTCCACATGCGTTCTACCATTTTCCATAAACTTTTATTTTCTGTTTTAATTAAAACTAAGCTTTAAAGTACTCAATCAATGCATGGTAAGGCATTATTTGCAATTTATATGTCTGTTTAAAACAGTGCACTATAATAATGTCATTTTATTTCTTAGAAGACTGAAAGTACGAATGAACATACACAATGTAGCTTCCGATATTGCTAACAAAATTTGCATGATAGCGCAGTACTATTCCGTAAACTATAAAAAAATGTTATGTTCTTATTTATATTCTTTAGATAGGTAAACAAGATATAGTTTAAAATGGCTATCGGGTCATTCCATATCGAATCAACGAGGCCCACAACTCGACCATCATGAATCTCAATGAAGTTCAAAGTATTGTTTCTACGCATGAAGTGATCACAAGAAAAAAAATATTTTCAGATTTTTCGGCCTCTAAATTTGTCACAGAGAAGACTGTAAAGAAACGAAAAAGTTTGAAAAACGATGCTCGGGTATTTATTAACTGAATTTATTTAAAGTTCGGGTATTTATAAAAATGCATATTTCTTGGCTTCTATAAGAGACAGGGAGTTCTGATTAATCTAATTTTAAAGCTCTTTGGATTCCTTTTATTTGATATTCTACTTGACGTCTTGCTGACATTTATATTCCAAAGTAATTCAAAATTTTCTTTGACCTTGAAAATAAAGAAAAGTGTATTGTTTAAAAATCTGAAGAAGATATATTTATTACCTACTACTATGATATGAATGTACTAAAAATTTCATGACAGGATGGTAATTGGATCATCAAGAAATGTAGGACTTTACTTAATATGTAATTTTAATTTGCATTGTTTGCTTAAATTTTACTGAAATGTAATCCAATTTCTTGATTGATTGAATTATTATTAACGTCCTAAAAGCTGGTAAGCTTCTAATGACAGGACCTACAGTATTTACTAAAGTTGGCTCCGAACCACTTCGTTCTATAGACTCCACCAGTAATTTAATCCATGATCACGTGCACAGAAAGCGAGCGCGCTAACCTCTCGGCTACCCCGATGTCACTACAGTTTTTTCTTACAACTTTTGGTTTGCATAATCCATTTCTTCTTTTGAAAGATGGTAAACTATTCTTGTAAGTTCTGGGTTCCATCTTTAACATAATTTGACTACTGTGAGTATTTAAAACGTCCTCAATAGTGATGTACAGGTCGGAAAGAAACTGGGAATTAAAAAACAAAAACAGAAAAAAAACCTGGAAAACTGTTTTTTTTTTGTATGAGGCAAAAAACACAGATTTTATTAACTTTTTTTTTCATCACAAATATTCACTACTTATCAGAACTTGTGTGGGTTTCACTAAAACTAGTTAAATTCTTAACGAATCATTAGTTAGTGAATGTAATGTATTTCAGAACTATTAATATTTTTTACGATTCCATTGTTAATGAAGATTCGTGAAACTCGCTCTTTGTTTTTCGCTCTCTGAATTGTGGGCATGAAACTATATGAACTAGTTGAATATATAACATCAATCGGATTGTCATTTCGTTACAGAGCAATAAAGTGATGGTAATTTATAACATTTTATTTTCTGGATTACTGGTGGCATAATACAAAGAATAAAATATAGTTTCATGTAAATATATTTTTTTTATTATAATACTATGAATTCAATATTCCGAATAATTATTAATTATCTAATAAGCAATAGTTTCCAGGGTTACTCTTAGTAATATGTTGTAATTTTAGAATAGTATTATATTATATTCAGAGTAGCATACAATTTGTTGTTCTAACCATTACATATATTTGCTGTTGGGACGGACGTAAACCATAGTGCTGTTATGGCCCATAGAATTAATCTTATGATGCACATTTTTATATAATACACATTATAAAATTGGGTCTATGTTTATAGTCAGGCAGTCTCCCAACTGAAGTATGAATGTGATTTGGTTTTGTAGTGAAATAAGACTGCAAGAAACAAACAAGATAGTTATGGAAAATATGCACAACAACTGTGTCATGTGTGAGGCAATAAGAAGTTATGACAAAAGATACTTGACATTTTCTTCAGATTTTTTTTAAAAAAATCAGTTTTTGAAATTTTCAAGGTCAAAGAAAATTTTGGATGACGTTGGAATATAGATGTAAACCAAATTTGTCAAGGAATATATCAAATGAAAGGCAATTCAAGGAGCTTTGAAATGAGATCAAGCAGGAGACTCTGTATCTTATAGGAAATGAAAAATATGTGTTTTATAAATACTCTGGTAATCAATTTTTCTTTTCATTTTTTAACAGTGTTCTGTCTGATAAATATAACGGCCGAAAGGTCTGAAAATATGTATTGTTTGAATCTTTTCATGGGTAGAACCAATAATATGAATTTCATTGAGATTGCTTTACATTAATCTCAAAACTGCAATCTAAATTAATGTTTTCAAATAGAATGAGGCAAAAATTATAAACAAAGTATACGTAAGGGTTTAAACATATTATTTACATAGAAATAATACATTATTATTATTGTTGTTGTTGTTGTTCTTCTTCTTCTTATTATTATTATTATTTTCATTATTGTTAAAGCTTTATAGGGAGGTAAATAACTATAGAGACAACCAATTATTGCAAGGTGTTCCGAACAGTATAACTGCATGGTGTACCTAGAATAAAATCGGGGTAAATGCTCTCAAGACTAAATTCATTAGCTACACTAATAAGACGCAATACTATATAAGTAACTATAAAATAAACGAAATGGATGTTTTGAAGGTAAACACTAACAAGGATCTTGGTGTTTATTTTGATTCTAAACTTAAACTTAATAATCATATCGCAAGAACTACAAATGAAGCTAGAAAATTAATAGGATACACTTTTAACCAATGGTGTGAATTTACCAACATTGAGACGTATTTAACACTTTACAAAACTCTTGTAAGGGCAAAATTAGAATATGCTACGTCGGTCTGGAATGACACGACTATAAGTAGCAATAATATTATTGAATCTGTACAAAAATCTGTCATTAGACTGCTATCTTACAAAGTTCATTTACCATATTATTAGTACGACTACAGCTACTGGTGAGATAATTTCAAACTTGAAACTTTGGAGCAACGAAGATAAGAAGACAAGAAAATCCTAGCCAAGATTTTAGATAATACAACTCAAAGCTCTTATTTTATGGAAAAACTTAGTTTTGTTATACCCTTGTACAACACTTGCAAGCACAAACTGGTAAAAACATTTGATAAAGGTGCCGTACTTTTAAATCGAATAATTCTTCATTATAATGAATAGTACCATACTTCCACGTTTGTCATTATGTTCTGCATTTATTTAATAATTTTGTACTTGATAAACATGTTCTTGTACTAGATAACCCAATTTAAATTGGTATTGTAATTATGAAGTTTTTTTTTTTTATTCAACAACTCTGACTTCATAGTTCGTATAGTTTTCTTTGTTATTCTGTATCCAGTTCTTTACTTCTGTAACCAATATGTGTCCTTATTTTGCAGTGCTATATTGGTATTGTACTGTTCATAGCCATCTAATAAAGATATCAACTTAAATTATTATTATTATTATTATTATTATTATTATTATTATTATTATTATTATTATTATTATTATTATTATTATTATTATTATTATTACAGTATATTACAGTTGCAGTACATAGCACTGTGTATGTAAAACCTTTGTTATATATGTGTTAAGGCGCTGAAAAGAGTGTCCGACGCAGAAGATTTCATTGCCTTTTAACTGCGATGTAAAAGCAAGTTCCATAAGGCGTAGTAAAGAAAAACAGCCGTACTCAACCTACATCCTTCTGCTCATTGTTGTAAGTCTCAGAACATTTGTTACCCATAATCGTCTATTGTACTCTCCAACTCTCCCGTATAGAGAGCCCTTTTTGGTGGCTCAAGAGTGCATCATAAACGATATTAAGGTTAGGAAACGGTGTTCTTATTTTGCCTTGACATGACGCTAGATGACAGCTAAAGTCAGACACTCCAGCGCTGAAGGAAGAATTTTCTCTCAGACTGTAAAAGATATAAAGTAGAGAGAAATTGCATATGGTTTGTGAGGGAACTTTAGGTTGTTGTATTCTGGATACTGGGTTATCGCTGAAATATACACTTTTATGAGATGTTGGTATCGAAGCAAGAAAAAAGTTATTGCCATGCTTTCCAGGATATTTTTATGTTTCCGGATTCGAATGTTACAAGTCGTAATATTCTTCAATTAGTATAGAAGAGACACATCACCGGAGTGGGATATATATGTATCCGCTCATACTAGTTTGGTTTTGTAGCACTGTTTTAAACCTTAATAGCGCAGCTACGTTAATAGGAAAAGCAAGAAAAGAGTTGACGTAAACAGCTAAATATGTTTATTAATTTATGTATCTCTCAATTATTATTTTCATTGTTTCTCTTGAAGTTTGTAGTTTTAATGTTTGGTATTAAACGTTGATTCCAACTATTTGGATTATTTGTTTTTGAGAGCATTACTTGTTACAATTGGAGAACATTTTATACGCCGTTCTCAACATGCTTCTAAAGTGGAAATAAAAAGAGTCGTAGTTAAAAATAGTTACTACATGATTCAAATTTCCGCTTTCATTCAAAAGTGCAATTCACTACCAAAACTTCCATTCAAACTATTCCTTAAATAATTCAGTACCATAACTTTCATTCAAAGTATTCCTTAAATAATTCAATACCATTAATTAGTTATTACAAAATGCGCTCCGCACAAAGTTTTGCAATCATCCCTTTAAAATGTACATATCAACGTAAGGGGACATCGTAATCTGAGACCGGTGTCCTCTTCGTTCTACCTGAGGTCACAACAAAAAGGTGAGACTCACACTTCTCCGTTTCTAATCGTGTATGTACTCCGCCATGTATAATAGAACTTTTTAACCGTTGTCCTATCTAACACAATGAAAGCTCAAATGCTCCTACAAGGGAACTGAATACAAGTAATTTGACGCCGTGACATCATAACCAGAACATATTAAATCGAATTGTTAGCTGAAAATTAATATCTTACCAAAATTTTGAGTATGCCTATGAGAAAATAAGAAATTTTGATAATATTGACATGAAAAATCAGATTTAATTGACTATTAATTAGATTTGACAGTAGCTTAACTAAATTTGGTACTTGTATTAAAATGTAGAACTTAAAAACTATTACGTACTGAAGCATAAATTTAAGTATCATCTCGAAAATAAGCTTCCCGTTTATAGATAAACTAATTTTTAAGTCTGTTATTGCCGACATTTTTCATTGCTATCAATTACGGAGGGATGTCCTTGTCACAACATAAAACCAACACTTCAGAACGCACTGTCTAGGAAATAAGCCAGTAATAATAAATGTTTCTTGTAATTATATTTTCCATACTAGTATTATGGCATACCGAATTTTGTTATTTCGAATAAAATCTGTGTAATAGGAAAATAATAGATGCTAGACGTAAAAATTCTACACGTGCCTGCTTAAAGCAATTCTGCAATGAGAATACTGTATATGTCACACTACTTTCCATGTTCAAGTTGATTAACTGCATAACCGACGTTGTCTAGTGGTTAAAGTGACAGACTATAATCGAACCTCCAGGGTCAAATCCAGCGGGAGACAACTACAAAAAAAATCAGCTGTACCAGAAGATGAAAGCAGCGGATTTCCCTCGAAACCGTTGTAGAGATACAACTCTAATATCATGAACACAATAGATAAAATCCAACTAAAGACATATGTTATATTTATCAGTAGTGGAGTATTATCGATAAAAGGATGAGCATTGATATTAACCTGGAAGAATTTGGAAGTATACATCGGATAGATACGCAGCCATTGTGTGACGCTACAACAGTGCCATTATCAAATTCCTTTATTCATTTAGTGCAAAAACTTATGCACAGAAAACCCATTGCGCATAAAGAAATAAAGACGTAATGTAATCATGAACATAGTATTTCTAGAAATATTGTAAAAAATTATGTAATTTAATTTATGGAAGCAGTAAATTTCTCTCAGAGCAAATTTGAGGTTCTGGATATTTAGCAATAATATAAGTCAATGCCGACCTGAAGAGAAGGTAGTGTTTCCAGACACAGCTTTGGTTTGTTTGATGAAAATACAGTATGCACATTTTATAGTCAAAGTAAGAACTAACGCTTGCAATACGAGTACACTTTCATTATGGAAGGTGATCTAAGACTAGTTGAACTACAGGGTCCGTGTGGCGTATGCTCTAAAACCATCTCATGAAGCCGACATGACTGTTTTGTGTCAGATATTTCTGCTGATGCTAAATTATCAATATCATCGTTGTTTGAAAATTTCTCCTCGATGGATGTGGGATATTCTTGCCAAATTTCGGCCTTTTAGGCCAAGAATAAGTGCATATCTCATTTATGTTGGTTTGGGGCTTTGATTGATTTATTTGACGTGGAAATGTAAATTTGCATTCTTTTCAAATTGCAACTATCCACAAATCATTAAGAAGACTTTCAGCTTTCTAGGTCAAAAGGAAGTGCACTTTCGATAGTCTGAAGTTGGGGCTCTTATTGGAATACTTAAGAGGTTCATTGTAAATTTTGAACTTGTTTTGAAATTTGCAGGGCTTGCAAATTTAAATTTTGTTAGCAATTCCCAACGGTCCACCCGTGTTTCAGCTTTCTCAACCAAGTTGAAGATCATTTTTGATACCCTCCGCTTAGGACTTATTATCCTGGTACGTAACGAGGTAATTGTAAATTTATTTTCTTAACTTAACGGAATTATTGTAATTTCTTTTGTAATTTCAAACTGCACACGAATCCTCATGGCGAATTTAAGCTTTCCAGCCTAAAGGGAAGTTAATTTTCAAAACCCGTGGTTGGGAGTGGTGTTGTGGTGTGTAGATTTTTTTTGGAAGTCTAATATATCCATGAATCATCATGATTTCAGCGTTTTACGTCAATGAGAAGTGCATTGAAAACTGCTGGAAAGACAGACAGGGACTTTTGTTGAAATGAAGTTCAACTGTGCACACAATTTAATACCATCATTTAACATTTTTGCCTATCCTTTTTTGTCGGTTCTACTTAAGTCTGTCTTTTACCATTATCACAATAAACTAACCTGGTTTCTGTTATTGCCATCAAAATAATCTTCACGGACACAATTTTCTATTCTGGGCTATTCTCTTAAAATGCTGTAAAATTATGTCCCTAAACAATGAAGATGACAATCGCAGAAATCAGTTATTTTTTTGTAATTTCATGCTTACTACCTCTGTCTTTGAACTACTTAATGGTAATTACTGAAGGCAATTACTTTTCTCTCTTGCACAACTATGGGAAGGGGAGGGGAGAAGGGTTTAAATGCCATTAACCTGTATTGTGATGAAACACGTTTTTCCAGTTTCTGGTGTCAGGACTAACTATCTCCCTACAATAGTATTATTTTTACACATGGAAAACGAACTTTCAATTTCTTTGGACGAGATTAAAAGGAAAACTTTATTTAATCAGATGGTGAAGTAACGATACAAGTCGATAGTCAATGCTAACTTTTTGCTACTATCCTGGGCATACGGGAAATATCTCCAAATCATTCAAAGAAGAAAATGTGGGTCAATTATGGTAAATATGTCATATTTCTTCCGTCAACTATTATTCAGCTCCTGAACTGAACTTTAGCCTGTTAAGAGATTAAGAAAAAAAGACATGTTTTTTTTTTTAAATCAGGTAAGAATTAATCACTCCTCTTCTGGTTCTTATAGTTCTTTTTCACAAAATGACAAAAAAAAATAATCGTTTCTTAAATTAATCAAAATGGGTCATACGGAGAGATAAAAAAAATATAGATCGGAAAATAATCATTATAGCCTTCACATTAAGCTAGGTTTGTGGATCCTGAGACTCCTTTTTAATAGCGTATCAGTACTGCGACAAAACTACAGAATTACACCTTAGCGCAGTTTTATTTTCTTCTGTCTAGACCAATAATGAAACCTGAGTCATAACTTCGTTAAAGTTTCCGAGCTACCAAGGAGTCAAACTTCAAGCTCTACCTGAGCCATTATTTCAACAGAAGTGCTTCAGAATCTTCAACCTTCTTGCTTGTTTGTCACTACCCTGGTAGCCAATATCTCAATATTTTGATCTTAGCTCTTTAGAGTGGTAACATTGAGTGGTACCTACTGTCATTTTACAAAAGATAGTCTAAAGCACAATTGTAACATGTTTCAAATTTTAAAAATTAAAATTATATTTTTTTTAACGTTAAAAGCTCAATTTCCTCTTTAACGACCCAAATATTACAATAACAGCTAATTTCAACCATCATGAAGGAATAAATTTTTCTATACAAGTAGTACATATAGCTGTCAACAAACACAAAAGAGTTATAAAATGAAAGGTGCTCATGATGAAAATTGTATCTCGTCAAAAGATATATTTAACTTAGAATCGAGATGGAAGAATAATATATCGATCATTCTTGGTTAAAGTCAAATTACTAATAAAAGACAACATGAAGAGGTATTTAATCCCAACGGTATATATTTTAACAACACATTTTCTCAATAATTAGTATGTTCAGAGTCAATCAGAATGAATACTCTCTGGTATACATAGCAAAATTCGGTTTAATTAAGCATCCCGTCTACATTGTTGTATCAATTATTCTTCAAACTTATTTATTCTAACTATGCAGGTGAGTGGAAGAGGAATTGTTTAATAATTCTAAATGAAACATTAAATTAGAATAACTCTAATGAAGAAAAAGCGGATTCATGAAAGCTGATTATCTTACGAACGAATTAAACGTTACTAAAAATGCGCCGCTATTGCAAATGTTTAATTTAAAATTTACTTACAAAACGTGTTGATTTTATATTATATTTGTGCTCAATGCCAACCCATTATATCAATAATTTATGAATGTTCGTAATCTGTTCCATTTCGTTATTATCAGTAAGATTTCAGATAGAACTTGTAGAAGAGTGATTGAAGTAGTACATGATAGTGAAGGATAGCTCTGTAGAAAAAAGTAACTCCTTAAGTATTAAAGAGAATAAGTTACGATGAGAGATAAGCCATTAACATACTACTTGTGCACACTATGGTTAGTGTAAAGGTAATCGTGAGTCATTTAGCGCTATTGAGTAATATTCATACACCTTCCTAAACAAAATCGCATTTAAGAAGAACTTGATCACTATTAGTAGTAATTTGTTCGAGAGACATGTTCTTATGAACGAAAAAAAGAGGCAGGTTAAATTTGAATATTTAACATTGAATATTACTATCAGTTTCTAATAATCAACATGCACGACAGTGCATGAGCCAAGTTCTTCACGTCAGAAAACGTCAGCACTGCCAGAAGCATGTTATACAGGAACAAGAGTTAATGGCAAAATCGACGATTTGGATGACCCGTAAGAAAAAAGATAGGAATATGAGCTTTTGCCGGTTAGGAGATATGGTAAATATGTGTAGATGTACAAAATTTCATACTCGTATCTCAAACTATGTTCTAGTTGTGGACCCCTGAAATTGCACATTTTCGGCTAACTGACACTCACTCACTCACTGACTCACTCATCATATTGTTTAGGGTGTTTGGAGTAAGCTAGAAACATGAAATTTGGTATGAAGGTAAAGGATGATAAGTAGATAAAGGAACAATTCCGACATTTTGAAAAGGTCGCCATCTTGGATTCAAAATGGCCGCCAAACCTAAAATTTCAAAGA
This sequence comes from Lepisma saccharinum, assembly GCA_022664845.1. Lineage (NCBI taxonomy): Eukaryota > Metazoa > Arthropoda > Insecta > Zygentoma > Lepismatidae > Lepisma > Lepisma saccharinum. Next base: position 29,131 of record JAGDQP010001604.1, read on the forward strand.
ATACACAGCCTAAACGACTAAAGATAGAACAGTGAAATTTGGTATGAAACTACATCATTGATAGCAAATTAAGAAAACTTTTTTAAAATTTGAAAAAGTCGCCATTTTTGATTCAAAATGGCCGCCAACCCTAAAATTTTAAAGAATACACAGCCTAAACGGCTGCCGCTAGAATAATGAAATTTAGTTTGACAGTACAACATTATTAGTAGATTATGAAAATATTACAAAATATCTCTAAAGACGCCATCTTGGATCCAAAATGGCGGGCGTCATAAATCCATTTTCCAACTGCTTGAGCCAGAGATACGAAATTTGGCATAATGATGTATTATCAAGAGTAGTTTAGGAAAACATAACAACGTTTTAAAAAAATTCACCATCTTTGAAAATGGCAGCTGAAATACCATTTTTCACATCGTTCGAGATAGAGAAATGAAATTTGGTATGACAGTGTATCATCACGAGTATGTCACGAAAATATAAGAAAACGTTAAAAATGTGTCCATCTTTTATCCAAAATGCCCGCCTAAGCCCCACTTTATAACGACTGAAGCTAGAGAAACGAAATTTGGTATGAAGGTGTACCATTACGAGTAGGTTAGAATAAATTCGGCTCGTCTCCCCTACTAGGGTACAGTTCTCAGCTGGAGCCTGATTGCGATAAAGGGGTGCGCCCCAGCGAGGCCATCTTAGAATTCTGGGGGCAGCGCCCCAATGAGGCGAAGCGAGTATATACATTACACAAGTGTAAAAAGCTGCGAAATACGAGCAAAAGCACCAGGGGTGCAAACTGTCCAGTCAACTCCTTCAACCTTAAAAAGTGGTGAAATGGAATATGGATGAGCCTAGTTCCTCGCGCCAACTTCCAATACTCCTGCGTGTCCCACCAAGTTTTACTCTTCATAAACGTTAGCATTGCCAGGAGCATGTTATACAGGCAGAATGTGGACGTTTCCCCATTCGGACGCAGCGCTCTGTAGTATGAGGGAATATCTGCATCATGTGGCGCAGTGCACTGCAAATTCTGGTTGTGATAAAAAGACGCAGTTCCTCCAAACTCCTCAAGTTCGATGCGCGGCCTGCCGTGGTATTCTTGGCGCAGCGACGCGAGCGAATCGAGGGGAGTATCAACACGTACGGCAGTCCATTCAGCCGAGTTCCGCGTGTCACAAAACGTCAGCATGCTATACAGGAACAAGAGTTTATTACGAAATCAGCGATTTTGAGGTTCTGTAAGAAAAAAGATGTTAAAAATTGAAATATGAAATATGAAATATGAAAATATCTGCAAAGACATCATTTTGAATCCAAAATGGCTGACTTCATAATCCATTTTCCAGAACGTTTGAACTAGGGATACGAAATTTGGCATAAAGATGTATTAACAAGAGTAGTTTAGGAATAATTTACATTTTTGAAAAAGTTGTTAACTTGGATCAAAATGGCCGCACAAAAACTTTTTCCACGCCATTCGAGCTATAGAAACGAAATTTGGTATGAAGGTGTACCATCACAAGTAGGTAACGGCAATGTAAGAAAACTTTTTAAAAATCGCTTTCTTTAATTCAACATAGCCGCCAAAATATCATTTTCCAAACCACTGAAGCTAGAGAAACGAAATTTGGTATGAAGGTGTACCATCACGAAAACGTTTCAATAAATGGATCAAACCACCACTATGAGCGTGCAGCCCCCGAGGCTATATGGGAAAAGGTCTGCACAGCATGGAGCGCTGTCCCCAGAAAGTCTAGGTTCATGATCCTCAAGCTATAAGGGTGTTGGGGATCCTAAAACCCACTACGTCCACCGCCACCAACCCTAAGGCTGTTGCCAGCTCGCGCCAAGTTCCTTTGTTCCTGTTACATGCTGTCATCAAGGAACTTGGCTCATCCGTCTCCCATTTCACACCTTTTTAGGGCTAAAGAACTTGGCTCCACTTTTTGCACCTCTGGTGTTTTTGTTCGGATGTATTATACCCCTCACATGTGATTCGTATCCTAATAAGAGGATACCAAATATCCAATAAACCAATTCATTGCTATGATAACACTGTCAACTCAATGGCATTACATTTTAGATTCTTATATTTATCCTGTTGATAAAAGTTAACTTGTACTTAATCACTTTTACTTCAGTCGATTATTTCTGGTTTATTGCTTTGAGATATTATTTGCTTTTGTAAGAAATCTATTTTGAGCAAAGGACATCTCAAATAATTATCAATAAAGATATTCTGCTGTTGGGAACAAAAGTGAATGATTGTATTTGTTGTTATGTGAGAAATCTGAGAAAATGTTTTTAATACATAATGAAGGACTTACGCGAATCTCCAGGTGTCTGCGCTCCACAGTTTGATAACCTTTGATGTAACTAGTTTTCGTCAAAGGAATCACGTTACTTGTATTCGTTGGTCTTCTATGAAGGACTTTCAAACCAGGAAAATAAAAGTCAGCAGGTAGTTGTAAACACCTCTACTACAACCCTCCCTCCCCTACCCTGAGACCGCAGATTTCTCTTCTTATATTTTCACCAACCCGAAAAAAATCTTCACCACAAAACCCTCTCAAAACTCTTACATTCTCCAAAATTTCGATTCACTCTGTCTATGCACCCTCAGCTTCGAAATTCTGGCCCAGCGCCTTGATATCACGCTTATGATTAACGAACACATACAGTGTGTTGGTAATCCTGAATGTTTCTAAGATAAAAATTTTGATAAACTTTATGTTTATATGGGCCAGTCTAGTAACTTTGGACTTCGGCCCGTCACGATTCGCCTTTTAGCTGTTAAAATCCACACCCATGCCGGGATTCGAACCCGGAACCTTCGAGCCGATGGCCTACCGCCGCAGATCGCTCGGCCATCCGGCCGGCAAATGTCTCTAAGACACTTGCACGTTCTCATCAGACCTCACTTGGTCGTCATTAAACCTTTTTTGGGGACCGTAATAGACCTTGATGTCCCCATCAGACCTCCTACTCAATTTAATTGCATCCGGAAACACAGGTCTTTTCAGGACAAAATTGTCGCGAAAAGACCTGTTTGGGTTATCTATCTATCTATCTATCTATCTATCTATCTATCTATCTATCTAT
>JAGDQP010001604.1:32239-46905 GCA_022664845.1 Lepisma saccharinum
TATCTATCTATCTATCTATCTATCTATCTATCTATCTATCTATCTATCAGTAATTTATGAAACGAATCCTTTGCTAACTTCAAATTGTACAACGAAATGTATTCTGGACATATGATAACTAAACATTGTTGCTGGAAATGGTTTTACAATGATAGTGAATTATGTGCTACCAAAAGAAACAAGAGAGATGTACTCACACATTCACAAACCGAGGGAGAGAGAGAGAGAGAGAGAGATGCAGAGGGAGAAACTAAACTAGGGCATAGCGCATGCTGTCAAAAGCATATATGAAGCTTTTATGGAATAATGCATCAGTACCGTTGTTCTTTTATTCTGAAATTTAAACTCTCTCATTCTCATTTTCTCTCTATGTTACTTTGTTATTCTATGTTTCCAACATATTAAAAATTAGATTCAGCAGAAATTCAACGCAGCAGTTTCAAACAATATTTTATTGAGTTTGTCTGTATTCTACTCCACATCAAATAATCAATATGGGTTAAATTATTGAATGATGCATCCAGTTTTATCGTGTTTATACCTATAAAGTTACTTCATTGTGAGATATTTCCTTCTCACGATCAAAGCGCTTCTCCGGAAATACTAATCATAGCATTAATAGACAGTTCAGCGAACCCATTATATTTTACTTTATCCATTGTCTTCCATATTGCTTGATGGTATTATTAATATAATTTAAGAAGAAAAAAAGTAGAATAGTTTCAAACACACAACCAAACAAAAGGGAAAGTTCATTTCCCCGTGCACTCCCTATGCTAAAAAGAGTCTTGTCAACCATATATTTCAGGATAAAGAGCAAACAAATCAAGTGTGTGTTTTAAAAAAAATCTCAAAATAACTTCTACTTCAAAAATTAGCGTTCGTGTTTAAAACATGCAGACAAACAAAAGGGGAACCAATATAAAAAGAAAATGAAAGTACTGCTCGGTTTGTGATAGCGAAGTGGGTATGTAATATGGGCTATGTTTCAGTTCTTGTGCGAAAAGCATGAAGATTAGATTTGTTTGCAAAATATAGTGCTCCGATGGGCAATATTTATTTCCCAAAATAAAGGCAAACTTAAGAAAATGATCAATGGCTGTATTTTACGTGTTTATTTATGCGAAAGGCAGACACATTATGCAAGAATTTAGATCAAATTTTAACTCAATACTTTCTCAAGTGTACTCATCAACTAAAATACTAGTTTTGTTTTCTGCTAACCTTTCGTGATTTCGTTATACAACCCTTTCTTTTGTCCATGCATGTTTCATTTTGCATGTCACTGTAAAAAAATAGTAGTTTCATTTAAAAAATGTCCGTTTGAAAAGCAAAGTAATAAAAAAGACATTTTATAATACGTAATAAAACATTTTACATAATATAGTTGTACTACATTTTTTACACATTGTTTGTGTTTATTATTTATTCACACCTCAAGAAGTGTATGTTTTCAATTTGCAAAGATAACAAATAGGTTTTTACAAATAACAGTGAATTAATATCCAAGTAGCAGAAGATTAATCTAAGGTTGGAAAACCGTTAAATATCCGCCTTTGTGATGATGATGTATTAAACAAATGTCGTTGAGAACGTTTCATATGTAATTGAGAAGGGGTGATGTTAAAGGAATGTATAAAACTTAATGGTGAAAACTAATTGCGCAAGAAGTGCTAAAAAATCTGCTTCGGAAGACCTCTTAAACTCCCGATACTTCTGCACAAAATTAAGATGATTTCATAGAAGAAGAATAACAAAAGTGTACAAGAAATAGATTGTTTACAGTGTGTGTGCGAGATCTTGGTTTAGAATTGCATATCTTTCACAAGGTAGGAATTTCGTGTCTGTAGTCACCACAGTTCGCTATGATTTTCTCAACCCTTCCTCTCTAATATTAACCGCTAATGTACGATAATGATTTTGTTAATGCGAAACAGCATATTCATATTTGTAACTCTATGTTTATTTATTTATCAGAAGTAGCACGCATACAGCAAATTCGCCATTTTACACCGTTCTTGTAACAAAGCGATATAACAATAAAAATAATAACAACAAAGAATAATTCAATAGGAAGTAAGATCATTTTTTTAACATTCATTCTAGATTCATATAATAAGCCTTTAGAAATTTACTTTTACTGAGGCCAATCTCTGGTGGCAGAGGAAGAGTATTGTAAAAATGTGATAATCTGTATACAATAAATCGCTGGACCAAACACAATCTCGGTTTTGAGAGATAGAAATGATGTTGTGAACCAGAATTTTCTCTGGGTACACTTCGGTTAAAAAGTGGAATAAGATCGTTGGCCTTGAGTGTGCCGTGCATTAATTTATAAAGACATTTTTAGTCATTTAGTTTTCTTCGTGTGTCTATGATTTTTAAGTCAAGAGAGTTCAAAACGTCTACGTTTGATTTGTGTTGCAGGTTGGGTACCCTGTGCTGTACAATGCGGATAAAGAAATTTTGGACTTTCTGCAATTTAGATAAATTGGTTTCACAAGCCATAGACCAGATCGATGAACAGTATTCAATAGTAGGAAGTACACAAGTGAGAAAATATGACCGAAGAGCTCTGAAATCTTTAATATCGGTAAACCTGTAGAGAAAGCCAAGAGGTTTGAGTGCTTTGGAAGTTATGAATTCAATGTGAGGAGTAAAATTGAGTTTTTCATCAAATATGATACCCAGATCTTTGTAATGGTCTACCCATGGTATATTAGATGAGGCTAATGTGTACGTACATTTTGTGTTATACGTTTTGAGTGAGAAACGCATTGCAGTAGTTTTGCAAAGATTGACTTTCAGTAACCAATTATTGCACCACATTTCAACAGAATGTATAGCGGCTTGAAGGAAAAAAAGTATCTTCTGTAGATTTAATTGCCTTAAACATTTTGCAGTCATCAGCGAAAAGAAGTACAGAGCAGTACAGAGCAGAATTATCTATCTGTTCACACAAGTCATCAATGTAGAGGGAAAATAAAAGTGACCCGAAGGAGCTTCCTTGAATGATACCTGAAAGCATGGGGAGCCACTTGGATGTGCTACCAGGGAAGACGACATGTACTCTGCCAGTCAAATATGATATTAGAAGCTGAAGGAAAGGTCCGTGTATACTAAATCGGGAAGCAAGCATGTGTATAAGAAGTTCGTGATTGACGGTTACAAATGCTTTGGAGAAGTTTAGGTATATGACGTCAAATTCTTGTCTATTTGTTAGGGCATCCGTGGCGTGAAACAGTAGGACAGCTAAGTTGGTTTCACAAGATCCATTCGGTACAAAGCCATGTTGGGAGAGAGAAAGAAATGGGAGGGCACGATTTTGAATCCTGTCTGTGATGATTTTCTCACAAATTAAACTGAGGGCAGAAAGAAGGGAAATAGATCTATATAAATTAACACGGGATTTTTCACCTTTTTTGTAAACCGGAGTAATGTTTGCTTATTTCCAGGAGTTTGGGAAATAACCCTCCAAGAAACACCTAATGAAAATAATGGTTGGGCTAGTTTAATCAGAAATATGAAATTTAGTTTGTCAGGTCCAAAGGCCCTGGATGATTTTAGAGATATTAAAAGGCGATACACCTCTGTAGCGGTTGTGTTCATATCTGATAGGCAATGGGGAGTTTTATTTTTCAACTTGTTAATATTTTTCCTGCTGAAAATTAATGTACTGTACATACCGTTATTGGAATTAGATTCAATGAAAGAATGACATTTAACCAAATATTATATGTTGATAATTTCTCTCAGTCGTGCACTATATTTTATTTGAAACAAGCTAGACAGCTAAAGAGTGAATTTAGGACGGAAACATTAAACACAATACTGAAAATAAACTCTAGGACGCCCAGTGATTTTGGCGTAATACGGTTTATTCATAGGTAGTCAATGAACTGAGAAGGCCTCTATGACAAGGAAAATGTGCGACCTCTGTTCAAACAATCGATTTCGACGATACCGTTCTGTTGTTCTGGAATTTTTTAAAGTCATCAATTTGTTTTCCTATAGTATTTTTCTCCATCAAAAACAGCTTTTAAAATCATACAATATTCAATAAAAATAATTCGCATTATGTTGCTTGATATTTCCTGAAAATTTTGTGTGCTTAAATCAATGTTGTGTGAATAGGAGACTGAAATTATACCTTAGTTAATAAGTTCCGTTCGCGAAGGAACAAATTAAGTTCAACATATGCTATTAATTTTTACAAGACAAAACTAGCAAAATTATGGAACATCAGAATTGAAACATCTTAGCCTGTAAACAAAATGCTAATTAATTTACAAGACATACTCCTAATTAGCCTAAACTAAATATCCGTATACTCCTATGGGTTTTTACTTTGCATTTGACAAGCATGTTTCGCACACCTCAAGAGAGTAAATTTTCGTTAATTTTTTTGTAAACATTTTATACTTCCGACCACTATTTGAACACCTTCTTGTGCAATTCAGGTACACTTCCTTCTCACAGACTAGAGTGTATGAATACGTTGGTTTGGTAGATTAAGAGAAAGAGTAAAAATGTTGGCGGAACCCAATTTTGGCTTCACACCCTTCCCCCCAAACTGAAAATCTTGGGAGAATCCCTATAATTAACATTGCCACAACGTTTTGCTGTAGTTTCGTTTCACAATTTCTCAATCACGATGTAGCAAGTGCGTTGCAAATATTATATTAAAGAAACTTCAGAAATAGTTCTAAAACAATTCGGGAATCGGAAATCAGCTGCATCAAGATGATAAACTGGCCAGTATACAATTCTAGTGTCATTCAGGATTTCGTCCGCGCAGAACCGTATTTACGAAACACGCTCTCTGCGTTATCTACGAACCAATTCAGTTAGAAACGCGAACTAAATAAAAATTCTAATTTTTCAGAGAAATACGTAAATTTCTCTGTTATATATTCCGTTCAAGGGCTAATTTTTACCTATGTTATGCTCTTATTCAAGTGGACACGATAACTTCTGCCCATAGTGATGGACTTATCAATAGTTTTTCTTGTTCGCCACAAAGAACACAATATATATGTTTCTTTTTATAGCTGTATATGGAAGAAATTCTATGTAGCAACGAATAAATAACAGTTTCATCAGGTTATGCTGTGGATAAAAGTACAAGAAGTGTTAAAAAAGTAATACGGATAAGGCACACACGTTCTAAACTCGTCTTCAAAAACAGACGAAAAATTTCTAAAACGAATTTACTTATTAACATAAAGTCTAAAAAATTTAATTAACGATCTCTTCAAAACACCTTTAATGAGTGTATTAATTATTGTCTACCCTGTAGTTTGTTTGCCAACGAATGCATATATTATCAGTATAAAAACCCTTTTGGGGTAAAGACAAGAGTGACGCAAGAATTATATTCACAAAAGAAGTTATATCCATTTTGCGGATTACTTTCTTCGTGTCACTATAACGGAAATGTTTCCTTTGTAATAAAATTAGGAGGTTTAGTATCCTTACGCCATAGTGACACAAATAAAGTAACTCGCAGAATGGATATCACTTCTTTTGTAAGTATAATTCTTGCGTCACTCTTGTCTTTACCCCGAAGGGTTTTTATACTGATATCACTTAACTTGTAAGGCTCCCTATTAAAACAAGTGCATAGTCTTCAACAAAAGGCCGATTTTGCGCCGTGTCTCGAAAACGGCAACTCCTATCAACAAAATAAGCTTCGATTTACCCCAAGTTGTTAGGGCCCGCAGTTAACTCCCCAAACCCCCGGTGCCAACCATTTTGGTCTAAAGCAAAAAGACAGACAGAATGACAGAGGTCCTTTTCTATCATTCGTAAAAATTCTGTTATTGGGCTATAAAGGTCATAACCCATTCACCAATTTTGACGTGTGAAAGGTATTGAAGCGTAGATTACGATTCTGTAAGCTTCAGCCGCCTATATGGTCTGTGGTAAGCGTTATCACCAGAAATGTGAAATTCTTATATTTTTTTTTCAAACCACCCTAGGGGGTCCCAGGAAGGTCCTACCGATTCATTTTTTCTTCTTCTGTGTATTAGTATGTCAAAGAACTTTCAAATGCAACTTCAAGCATCAAAATCGGGTTTATAGTTTGCTATATTTAAAATTAGCTCTATATATGTGAGTGTCGCTAACAGACTCCTTGCTCAGCGTCACTCGAAGAACTACCGTTCTTCGTGATCATTTTATAATGTAACCCACATACAAAAAAGTTATAGAAACTGTATTGATGAATTTGTATAATGGAGGATTGCGAACTGCAACTACCTGCGAACCCTTGGTTCATGACACTAGTTACAGTATTTATTTATTTATTTATTAGTCGCCTATTACAGGAAAAGAAATATTCAATTTACAATAGGATTACCTAATTATAAATATTACAAATAGTTAAGATACTCAACTAGACAAACAACAACGAAACAATGAAAAAAAAAATCTATGTAAACACTCAGCATGTAGTAAATATGACTATTAAAATACATCAAATATTAGATGCAAGAACAAAACTGAAACATAAATGAAAGTACCCGAATACAATTATATCAACGGAATTACTTGTCACAAATAAGTAAGATCAGAAGACTAAATATAATATAATATCGAGTTAAAATTTTTACAACAATCTGAGATTATATTTAAGAGTTTTTACATAAGTAGAATACGGCATAGCAAAATCAACATCCACATTGTTTTGCGCCAGTTTGTTGAATCACTGACACATTCTTATGACAGGTGAATTGGAATGTGCAATAGTTTCAGATCTATTACAATTAAAAAGCAATCTAGTCCTTAAATTGATACATTTTGTATTAAAATTCAATAGCTTTAAACACTCCGAGCTATCAATGATTCCATTTACTAATTTATGAAGAAAAGTTAACTGCAAGAACTCGTGTCTGGTTGCCAACTTATACCAAAAATATTTAAAAGTGTATTCTACGACACCCTTTCTTGGTAAGAATGAATTCTAAAAAATTGTAATACATGTATCTCAGAAATTTGTTTTGAATACGTTCAACTTTGTTAATAAATTTATTGTACTAAAGAGTCCAGATTATCAAAGCATACTCTAGTTTGCTTCTCACAAAAGTGTTAAATACAATAATTATTAAAGCATTAAAATTGCGGAATTCTTGTGTGTTCCTTATCACAAATCCTAAGAGTTTATAAGCATCATTGCATATTTTTTCTACATGTGCATTGAAAGATTACTTATTATTAAAAAGAATTCCCAAATCGTTTACTCTTGGTTTCTTTTAATACTTAAGTTACTAATTTTATATTCAAAATGAATTGTGCTATTTTTCCTAGAAAAGGTAATTGAAATGCATTTATTTATATTGAAATGCAGTTTATTTTGAATACACTAATCATATCAACTGTTTAAATCTGCCTGTAACTTCGAAACATTCTCATGTACTCTTTTTTGTCTAAACAATTTAATGTCATCCGCGTACAGCAAACAGTTTGAATATTTGAGAACCGTCGGTAAATCATTAATAAATAATGCAAAAAATAACGGTCCAAGGTTAGATCCTTGAAACACGCCAATTTAAACATCAAACAGGTCAGATCTCTGATTATTGTAAACAACATATTGTTTTCTGTCTTTTAAATACGAAGAGATTAACTGCAAAAGTTGTTTTGAAAATCGAAAACTAAATAATTTCTTATTCAATGTAGCATGGTCCAATTTGTCAAAAACTTTTGAAAAATCAGTATAGATTGTATCAACAGAAAAATTATTATTGAGAGTAACTTCTGACCTCCTGGGATAAAACCCGTGTTGATATATTGATATATAAGGTTTTACATGATTAAATATTCGTCTGTAAAGAATGTGCTCAAATACTTTGGCTATAGGAGAAATTAATGAAATCGGTCTATAAGTTTCTATATTTATTGAGTTTCCCATCTTAAGAATAGGACGAACTTTGCTGATTTTCCGAGCATTTTGATACACAGATGTTTTCAATACGAGGTTGTAAATATGACATAAAGGTTTCTTTAACACCTCAACACATCCCGTTACAATATAAGTGGGCATTGAATCAGAACCAGATGATTTTGACGATTTTAAAATTTTAAGAAAATTAAAATATTCTTGTTCGAATATGGAGTTCACCATCAAACAATGTGATACATATAAATTTGAAGATTCACATCCATTATAATTTTCCGAGGATGAAAAATAAACACTCTTAAAATGTTGAGCGAACCCGTCAGCAACAGCAGAATCAGAAGTAAGAGTTTGATTATTATAGGTCATGTGACTATCATCCCATGTATGACTTTTCTTATTATTAAGGTAGTTCCAAAAGCATTTGGAATTGTTCTTTAAGTCTGCCTCTGCTTGAGCTGTATATAATTTATATGCCCTATCAATAAGAGTTTTAGAACTTTTACGTAACTCAAAATTTAAGTAAATCATAATCCGACTCATTCTTGTTTCCTATAGTATTCTTTTCCTCTTAGAATATTAACAATTTTCGGTGTAAACCAACAAGGGCGACAACGCCTTTTAAATACTTTTTTTAAACATAATTTTCTTACTGATGCTGTTTTTATCACACCTTTTGACGAAAGTGAAATAAGAAAATATGTATGTGTTCAGTTTATTTAATGACTATGTAGGCATTAAATCATGAATTAATTTTACTCCGAACTTTTTGGTTAAATGTAAAGACCAGTTTGCGATGTACTGTATGTGAAAAAGTCAAAGATATAGTAGATGGTGTATATTGCCCAATAATTCTTGACTTAAACAATTTGTGTCAAAATGCTTGTCAGTAATTCACATGTATTTAGACCGTTTGTATCCAACAGTAAAAAATGATAGCTCCATCCTTGAGTTTAATAAAACTTTAGTTAGGCAAAAATATTAAGTAATTATTGAAAGTCAACTCAATGATTGATTGAATTGTTAAAAACATCCTAAACGATCTGGTAAGCTACTAAGAATGATACCTACAGTTTAACGTGAGCTCCGAACCACTTGTGTTCCGACCGGGAATCGAACCCGAGATCAATTGATTACAAGGTAGCGAGCGTTACATTCAACTTAATGAGCTCTTTGAGAGAAAACAATGTCAAACGATCCCAGAAACAAATCACAGGACACGAGGTAATAAAATGTTATATTGCATTGTTTTTAGTGCACTTGATGAGAATTGCTTAGAATAAAAAAAATGAATTAATAAAATGAATACAATGAATAAAAAAAAATGTTTAAATTTTCTTTCATCGCTAAAAAGAATCAATAAGTAATTTAAAGAAATCTATTGTTTTCTCTAGAACTATTTAAAAATGTGATATATATTATTTACGTATTTAAATATAGTCAGATCTGTCAAAAGGCGTTAATGCGATCTTCTAACGTAAGTAGGGCTTTGATACAGTAATTTGAAAAACATAAAGCTCGTTTGAAAAACTTTGGAAGCGTGATGCACAGCTGAGCCATTCATTAGCTAATATAAGCTTTTCACGTTCCATATGTCGCATGCATCTTTATACAGCATTTGTTTTTGCAAAATGTTCTGAAGTTGACCTGCCAAAATGTTCTGAAACAAGATTTTTTTAAAGCATCCTTTCTCTCGCTTTCTCTGATCGCTTGTTCGTGTGTTCTCTGTACTTTACGTTGCATGTAGAAGTTTTCTTCAGCTCAGGGACTTCAAATGGCTGAGCACACGGAGAAGTAAGCAGTTCCCCAGCCGTGTCTGGGAGCCAAAGTCGTATCGTTGTTTCTTTGGACTTTAAGGCTAATTGCCCCGTTCTCGTTCGATACCGTAACACACACCGACGACAGATGCTCGTTAGTTTAGAAGACTTTCTAAAATCCCTGAAGACACAACTTGGATGACAAATTGGATACCATTCCTCGCACAGCCAGGAGTGTCCCTTGTTTCCAAATCCAAAATGACAACGTAGACGCACTCCCTGCTAAGGATTTAAATTCCTTTCAAACGTAAGAACAACGAATTGAAATGCAATAGAAATATATTTATCGCTGATTCATATAAATATTCATCTAGATGTAGAAAATTGGAAATACAGAAAATAATATTTAAAGCAAATCTTTGCAGTACATGAAGCTAGAGTATTCAAACAAAGTTTTTTTTTTCAAACTTATTATTTCTCAAATCTGCATTTTTGTTACTGCAATACCGACGGATATGGATTTGTTCCAACAACTTTAATTAATTACATTAAGTAATGGTGTATTTCCGCACTTTCAATACAAAATGTAAATATTTTAAAAAGTTTATAAATGTTTAAAAACACTATGATACTCAACTGGTGATGAAATATACTTACTATTTCGAGCCCTGTAATCTCAGTAATCAGTAATAATAACAATAATAAATAGCTTATGAGGATTTTATTTAGGATATTGCTTTTAAAATATTATCGATCTGTAGAAAATATAACAACACATCATTTATTTAGAATCTGCTATGTGTGAACAATCAAAATGAAGAAGAGATTATTGTGTGTTTCATATCTTCCGATATTTTGAGAAATAGGAGACATGTTAAAGGCTAAGTATACGCTAATGGAAGTTTTGGATAGTAGTCGGACTGTATTGAATTCTGAGAGAATGAAGTTAGATTTTAACGTCTATGGATAATTGTAACGACATATTTTATAAATGAGAAAGATTAAAAGGAGACAAAGAAAAAAGTTTCTTTTTCCTGAATTATAATGTAATCTTTGTAAAATTTTATTATGCTAATTGTTTTCTGTAATCAGTAGAATTATTCGGCTATGTTGTTTCTTGTTAGTATTGATTGATTATGTGGATGTTCATATATGTAGCCATTTCCAAAAGCGCTTTAGTCCACAAAAAAATTAAATTGAGATACTGGCATTATTTTCTAACACATTAGAAAAGATTTATGGTTCCATATTGCCTGTAAAATCATTTAATTATTATGAAAAAGTAAAGGACAAAAGCAAACATTAACAGTAAAATTAATGTACATTTTATTTTTCCCAATATTTTTTTGGGAAAAGTTGAAACTTGGTAAACGAAAACTTCTAACAATATTTCTACAATATTCATTGGCGCAGATTTTCCCTAACTTTGAAAAGTAAGAAATGTATTACAAGTGATTTTGTCCATTTAATGCGATAAAATTACACAGTAAAAATAGTTGTGTTAATTCAACACCATGCGGTGTCCCAGCGTGACTACCACTTGTGTGCGTTAAATCAACAAAACACACGGTGTTGATTTCGGTACTGTGAAAAAAAAGTTACGGCAGCAGCTAGATTTGAACATAAGTTTTTCAGTTATTCGTCGAGCGTCTTACCGACTTTTTTTTAAATTTCTCTTTAACATATACATGATTAATTCATAAATTATGTTTCAACCTAAATACAACCTGTCAAAAGAATCGTTAATTTTTAACATAACACTTTTAGATCGTAATGATCTCTATTTACTAAGTACCAAAACATAAATGGATGAATAAATCCCATTTTGAATTAATATATGGCTCGAATATATTGAGCAAAATGTTTTCTATGGTATTGTAAATCTATTTTTAAATACCGTAATATGATTTAATTAATATCCAAGAGGACAGACTCGATATCCCGTTCCACCAACAACAAATACAGAGTTTGAGCAATAAAACAATTAACAAATTAACAAATTTGTGTTTAGTTGGTGGAAAATACTTGAATTCAGGATGGTTTGCTCATAGCTAAATGATTTAGTCGATGTTCTACAAATTCGTGATAAAATTGTGAGTAAAGTATTCCATACCATCTCACTATTTTTACACTGGGTTAACCTGTGTAATATAGAGTCGACTTGAGTACACTGATTACAAAGATTGTGTGGAACAATACCTTTTTCGAATAAAATATCTTTGGTTTCAAATTTTCCATAAACCAATCTATATCTAAGATCGTGTAGATGAGGGAAAGATTTCAGTGCGTTAGTATTTTGCCATATCATTAACCAATTACAATTTGGATATTGGGACACTATTGTATTGTCTTCCTGATTTTCAGTATCAAAAATATATTTATAAAGTTGACACTTAATGTGGCTAAATTGTACTTATCTACAGTGCTATAAAAAAATTCTAATAAAGGCTCAAACAAATATGGCACATAATAATGCCATAAGTTTATATTTACAGGAGTTATAAATTCAAATTGACTCATGGCTTGACGTAAAATTGTGCCAGAAATAGATTCTGGATGTTCACACATAATATTAATAGTTCGGTGTAGCATAAGCGCTTTACGTTGCAACTGTAAATTTTTAAGTTTTAAGCCACCCAACGATGACGGCAAAACAAATAGTCTCTCTTTATTTGTAATATATGATGTTTTCAGATAAAATAGCCTATAACCTTATTAAATTGAGCACTTACTTTTTTTTACATAGGGAAAAATTGAGGCATATAAGTACACTTATTAAGAATATAACAATTAATAAATGTAATCCTAGAATGAAGGTCCTTAAAGCATTCTTGATATTTGATTAAATCATTAACAATATTGTGATATACATTTTCATAATTTAGTTTAATAATAACCTGCCAATTACGATGTCAGGTTTTTCCAAGAATTTTAATTTTCTCAACCAGTTATTAAATTTTCATAGTCAGGTATACTAGTTTGTTGAAATACGAGAAGGTGGGTTTTATTTGGATTTAATTTTATACCACCATAACTAAGTTGATTAATAACCTGTATCCATGTCTGAAGTTCAACGGGAGATGATATAATTACAGATAAATCATCAACGTAATTAATTAATTTAAGTTTAGCACGTCCTATCTGATATTCAGTAACTGTATGTTCTAAAGCATTAGTTAAGATGCTGATATAAATGGCAAACAGGAAGCTGTTTAAAGGACATCCCTGTGATACACCACGTTCTAATCGTATACCTGAAAGTAGCTGGCCGTTAACTTGTATATTTAATTTTCGGTTTGACAGTAATATATTAATTACCTCAATAAAATTAGTGGGAAAGTTTAGTTTCTTCATAACAATGCTGAGATGATGATGATCGAGGGAATTGAACGCATTACCCAGATCAAGGGCAAGAAGCCCCGCTTTACTCTTAGTATTGTATTTTGCCAAATGTAATACCTCGCGAATTTGACAAAGGTTGTAATGTATAGTACGCCCCCCTGTATACCACCCTGATTTGAGTTGACAATCTTGGTATGACCATAGTACAACGAAGAGAAATTTCTTTCGTGAGTATCTTATAATCATTATTGTATAAGGAAATAAGTCTATATTTAGTTTGTTGTGGCATTGTACCTTTTTTTCTATCATGATGTCAGTAGATTTAGCGAAGGAATCTACAAAACTATGATTATGCCAGACATCGTTATATGCATTAGTTAATATTGGAACTAATTTATCAAGGAATTGTTTATAGAACTATACTGACAGACCATCAGGTCCACCACTTGACGAGGAATTTTGTAATTGTATGGAAGTTTTAACTTCCACCGTGCCAATCGGCAAATTTAGTACTTTGTTTTGGTTGCTAGTTAATATTGTTGGACTTGAACATCCTCATCATTAAAAGCAGGTTGTGTTTTGGCAAAAATCTCACCGTAATATTTACGAATAGCCCTGTATATTTGTGAGTTATAATAAGACTTATTTTCGCCATCAATAAAAGTATTAATTAATTTATTTTGGCCTAATTTACGTTCGGCTAAAATGTGATATTTTGTAGGAGTTTCATGCACGGCTAGGTGTTTAAGTTTACTTCTTATAATATAACCTTGATTTTTGTTAGCAGCATATTTACATAGAAAGGCCTGTTTCCTTCGAACTTGTACAATATTCTCAGGTTTAGAATATAAAGTATTTTGATATTCGTTCAATAACTTATAATAATATTGAGCTTGTATACGACGATTATCACTAGGTTGTTTGGTATAATCTTTACTATAAAAAATAATGGATTTCTTTTAATTTGATCCATTTTTTTATCGTAAATGGAGTTATATTATTTTCCTGTATGGTTTAATCTAAAATATGATTAATATGTTGTTGATATTCTTTATCATGTAACACTTAAGTGTTGATTTTCCATCGATAAGTAGAAGCCATATGAACAAGAAGGTAATAGTCCAATTTTACATTGACAATTAAATGGTCTGATATTGCCATTTTTTATGTTTATACTTTTACATAGGGTTGTACACTAGAAGACAAGTAATGTCAAGACTGTGAGAACAGGAAAGAGTGATTGTTGTTGAATTTTATAATTTGAAACATTCTAAGTGAATTTAATTTAATTAAGTTATATCAGGGAATTGTTGTTATTGAATTATGTTTAAAGAATTTAGCAATTGTTATTATTTTATTATGTTTGAACGAATTTAGAAGCAGGATTGTTATGTGTTCTGAAGATATAACGAAACAAACTGTGCTGGGAATGTTGTACCTTTCTATTTAGAAGATTGTGATGGAAATAACCTTTACAGTATAAAGACGAATTTACGGAGGCAAGATTCACTGGATATACAGATGAGATAATTTAGCTTAAACATCATATATGCAGGTAGTATGTCTTTGTTATGTTATACGAGATAGCGATGATGATGGAAGTATCCATTCTTTGGATTTATGTAAAAACTACTTGAATGTAACCGACTTGTGTCAATATATGGAAATAC
>JAGDQP010001604.1:47005-62476 GCA_022664845.1 Lepisma saccharinum
ATGGATTTATGTAAAAACTACTTGAATGTAACCGACTTGTGTCAATATATGGAAATACAGGTTCATATTAATTCTTGAATTCTTCATGCAAATTGTGCTAGCCTTAGTGGAGATCAATAACTTTTACTCAAGCATAGATTTGGGCCACTTCAGACTATTAATTCTATTAAACTAAGTAATCTGTGCCTAATCATACATTTTATAAAAACAAAGACGAGAACTACCCTTCGCATGGAAGTAAGTATGTCCAAGATCCTTCCATGCAAAAGGATCCAGGGGTCGACCAATTCAAAATTTCGTATCACGTGTTTAAGATCTATACTAAAGTTTGAAATTCCGCTCGAATCCTGAACACGAGAAACACAATTATTGTCAGATCCAATAATTACATGCTTGTTATGTAACGATTGTAATACTTTATACATTTCATTATTAATAAACTGTTTTCTCTGTAGACTATAGTAAGTGCTCGATGGCAAATATAAACAAACTATGTATATATGATTTACTTTAACATAACTGAGTCTGGCAAAAGGGTGATGAAAAATTTCATCGACAATCAAGTCATTACGTACAGCGATGCCGACTGTTTTTTTCTTGAGACATATTATTAAGAAAAATAGTATAATTATGTAATTTCACAAATTCTTCATGATTTTTTGTAAGCATATAATTTGGGCCTTTGCTGTCGTAAATATTCTAAAAAAAAGGACTTACGGGGGTGTACATGCCCCCCGTATTAAAAGTACACACGGAAAGTGTCATACGAAAGTAGTAAACAAAACCGCAAAATTTCGCCATTGTTTATGTTGCACTATGTCACCACGCAGATAGGAGGAAGAAGTATTGCAAACCTAAATGAACGTACGTACCTGTTCAATAGCTGTGACCAACCTGTATGTGATATTTATTCGACGTCACTTTCAACTACTAGTACTGTGGATCGTGTAGCTCGGCGTCCAGCCTCAGGCTGACTTAAGTTTGATTTACACTTTTTGTTTCCCGACGACTGGGTTCGAAAAGTGTCTTTTTTTTCTTCACTCTTCGTTTAGCTGAGAGTTCAGGATCGCTATGTTTTTCAAACTAACTACACTCAGAATCACTTTCTTTCACATTTGACTCAACACATTGCTCGTCGTTCTCTTTTGGTAGTACACAACCAATATCCTTGGAAGGACACTCGCTCGTGGAAACAGGTGTAAGAGAGGGGAGGTGGGGAGAGTCGTGTGCCGGGGCTGTAAAACCGTAGAAAAACTGGAGGTATCGTGTGTAATCTCACATTGTCTAGTAATGATGTATTTTTCTATATTTTCCTGAACTGATGTAATGGAAAGGAAAAGCGCGTCAAATGACTTAACTTCTTTTTGTTTATTCACAGAAGAAATGGTTGAAGCACTAATTATAGGAAACTCTTCCGATGATAAAGCAACTGTACGTGTTTTAACTATGTCAAACTGATAGAGTTTCTGAGGAGCTTTAACCTGTGCAGTCTGTTGGTTACCATGCCGGCATTCGGCTGCAAGATGGTTATCCTCACCACAGATATGACATGCTTAAGCTAGATCTGACGTCAGAATCTGAATCTGATGACCATATAATTCAACATAACTAGGCAATGACTTGTAAAGTTTTGTAAATACAATCAACTGTCGTCCGGAATAAATTGGGTACCTATGACTGTTAGGAAAAGGCAAAGGAATAATGCGGTGCATGAGACCAAACTGTTGAAAAAAAATGTTGAACTTGTTGACCTGTTATTTCAGAAGGAATGATTGAAACAAGTGCCGTGGGTTTACTGCCACATTCTACATCCACATTGAGTATATATTCGATGCCGTTTTCAACATATGTAAATTTGTCTTTATGTTGTAATAATGTTTGTTCGAGAATAATTTTCCTCGTTAACTTCATGAAAATCTGCTTCTTGTAACTCGAGTATTCAATTGAAATAACTTGTTCCGGAGAAAATCGATATTATTGAAATATACTTTCATGTAGGGCTATGGTATTGGGTCGAAATCCTAATGGGTGAGCGTCTATGACTAAAGTATTTTCCCGTTTGATTTCTTGCATTGCCCTACCAAAACGTATCAAACCTATTTAACACTATAGAAAAGGTAGAGTTGAAACAACCCCACACAATCACTGAGGGCTAGGCCCTCTCCAGTTCACTGCACCACAGGCAGTCAGACAACATTCTCGTCTTGAAGCACAACACGAACTGAGACTTCGCTAAATCGTCAGACGGAAAAAGCACTAGATTGAAACAATATAGAGGATAGAAAAAATGTTGCTGAATCCCAAACACAAACAAAGTTACTCTCACGACTTATGCCATGATTTAATCACTTTTCCATTGGTCAGTTAAAGATTTTAATCCCCATTCATTGAGAAAATGTTCCATTTCTATGATAGCAAGCTCAGCATTTGACATGTTACGATAAGAATGCAGTAATGCTGCTCAAGTGTTTGGTTGTCGCCATCTTGATTGCTTTCATATAAATTGAATATTCTCAATGAATGGGAATTCTGGTTCTCAATTGACAAATAGGAAGAGATTAAACCATGGGATAAGTCGTGCAGGTAACTTAGTTTGTTTTGGGCTTTCAGCAACATATATTTGATCCCCTACACTGTTTAAATCTATAGTGTAGTCGTTTAATTCAAATGTTGTTCTAAATATCGTTTGCATTTAATGCCTTTTCTGTCTGACGATTTAGCCAAGTCGGTAAGACGCTCGAACTTCTAACTGAGCAACCTATGTTCCAATCTCACTGCAGCCGTAACTTTTTTTTCACAGTACCGAAATCAACACTGTGTGTTGTGTTGATTTAACACACAAAAGTGGTAGTCACGCTGAGACACCGCATTGTGTCGAATTAACACAACTATTTTTTGCAGTGTACCATTGCACCTAGAACAAGTTGGAACAAAAACGTCTCCCACGTCATACGAACAATAACACTTCAGAGTGCAACTTACTCAAAATCCGACAAATTCCGATCAAGGGAACACGTTTTGCAATTTTGAAATCACTTTGCAGGGGCGGAGGTCCTGTTTTGGCAAAGTTCCTTTGCCCTCCCTTTAGGTGTCCTCCCTTTAGGTACACTCTGCAGTTTGCGAGTAATGTTATGGTAGAGGATCTACGTTTCATCTCCTGTCACCATTCTGTCCAGAAATGGTTCACGTCTGTAACGGGTGAACAGGGAACTCCTTACCATGCAGTCTGAGGAGTTAGGCAAACGGCTCGAAGGTCCCGGGTTCAAGTCCCGGCAGGGGCAGGGGCGTGGATTTAACTGGCTGTAAATGGGAAAATCGTCACGAGCCGAAGTCAAAAGTTACTAAACTGATCCATATAAAATAGAGTTTACCAACAGAGAACTCCAGATATAAATTCACTGCTGTTTTTGTTGATGCGTTAACGCATGGGGTACCCATTTTCTGAGTTTCGAAACGTACCGAAAGTCATGCAGATGACGATGAACTGTCGTATGAATGACATGGAATTCGTTGGCCAGTTCTACCACAGTTTGTATTGATTTGCCTTCACCGCTGCTCGCAGGGCATTGTTGTCCAGCTGCATAAGTCTCCCTTCTCGTGGTTTGTCGGTGAGGCTGGTGTCCCCAGACCGAAACTTCTGGAATTACCTCTGGCACTTTCGCACATCCACAGGACCCTGACCATATACGGCATTGATGTTTTGTTCCGCTTTACTGGTTGGATGTCCCTGGTGAAATTCATACAGCAAGACATACCATTATGGTCCTCCGACACTGCCATGATCAAGCATAAACCATTTCCAAAACGTGGAGTAGACCGTTCTCCTTCTACACACTGCTGCTGCACAATCAAGTGCACTATATGACTCAGCTATGGCACCTGCCATCTACATCACTATTCGCTCGTCAGATGGCGCCATTGCAGCAATAATCGCACATACGACATTACTGATGGAATAACTCGGTAATAGTAGCAAAGAAAATGCGTATTGAAGTCGCAAATTTTATTCTTGAAACAAACAAAATAGGTCTACATGTTACGACTTTCTGAGGTGTTAAGTATATAGGCTATCGTCTTGCAGAACATATAGGTTAAAATAAGTTGCGTTCTAATACTTTATTTTCTTAACTGATAATCGATATAAACATTACGAAAGTCTTTTGAACTTTAAGTCGGGTAACATGTTTTCGAGTTCTCATAATATTTCACAAATTCAAAAGTTTGTAAAGGGAACAAATTGAAAATGTTCTATAAGTTTAAACAACTAACGATATTATCAAAATATTGGAGAAATTAGATTTTCCTAATCATATTAAGTCTTTAATCTTTATCTTAGAAATATAATAGTTAATTCCAAAGGCAACGGTTTAGGAGAGCATTTCGTTTTCATATATGGGAATGAGTTGAAAGGGCATAAATCTCTAATTTATCTGTGAGTTTCATTAATTACAATTTACTTTATTTAAAAAAGAAGAAAAAAAGAACAATTTAGAAGCACTAACTTCATGAGCCGACAAGGCAGCCGTGTGGTCTTAGGCGTTAGGCCAGCAACTCGAAGGTCTCTGGTTCGAATACTGCCAGAAACATTGATGGTTTTGGATTTTAACCAGTAGTGCCTTCGCAATATAATCGTGACGGGCCATTGTCGAAAGTTAGTACAATGGCCCATACAAAATAAAGTTTACCTAAGTTTTAAAAACTTTTTAACATTAATAACAAGAGCCAACAAAAGTTGTACTCTGCAGAGGTTGGTAAATATTGATAAAGCTACAAATTTGAAGAAGTGTAGGGAAAAAGTATATTTTTGTGTAAAAATATATTTGAACTAAGGAAGTTACTGGAAGGAAAGTAATATTTGCAGGCCGCTTTAGGGTGGAGGTTTTGGTTTTAGTAGGGGCGCATATGTCATTCCGTGGCAGGTTTAGTGAAGAGATGTTGGCGATAGTTTAACTTGGCCACAAACACGCTCTAGAACAATAATTTTGATGGTGACACTTCAGATTCTGATGCAGGTAGCGCTGATGACGTCATCAAGAAGGTTGCTATATTAAACAATTAGCCCGACACTTTTCATCCGATTTTGATGAAACATGGCTCATTTTAAAGATCTTGATGAGCTGATTAAAACTGATTATGTTGACGGTTGACATAAAACCTATAGTTTCCGAGATAAATGACGAAAACATAATTTTGGCGCCATTTTTGTACTTGCACACGTATTTAATTGCGAAACTGTTATTGTTCGCACATATTACTGTTATCATCACATATTATACGTCATACGAAATGTAATAAATAAGAGAAGAAAAAAATAATTATTCTGAATTTTGTGATAAAATCTATATTTTTCTTGAAAAGTGGCGATATACAGAGATTGGATTAAAGTTATCTACATTACGTGTTTAATCATTTCTGTGAAATTTCTCCCTGAATGATTAATTTGACGTTCTGTTATGAAAACTGTATATATCTATACAATAGTGTTTCATTATTGTTATTATATTTTGTTGAATAGATGATTTGAGGCCATTTCTAGGAAATGTGAAAAGAAAATTATCTTATTCGAAATCGTCTTCTTTGTCAGGATCGATACTCTCAATCGTGAGTAATTATCACAATGTTATTCGTTTCCTTCGCACTCGCACAAGTCAGTACATGGTAGGTTGTATGTTAGATATTTACATGGTGGACTGCACCTAGTCTTCTGGCACGAACATTTAATTAATTGCAAATGGACTCTGGAGCACATGGCATCTCACATCGAACAGGGGATATATCACCATCTTCCAACTCCCATCCGTGGCCAATGGGAGATGGTATTCTGGGTTGCGGTTGATCGTCTTTGTTCCAAATCAGCACTTGGTAATTGACTCTTTTTATTGCAGGAGCCAAATCACTTCTCTAGGCGGTAATTTTTCCCAACTAACTTGCTGCTTCGAAGATAAATATCATCACAAATCTGCGAGTTTACAAATACTAGTTTCAGGTTTGTAAACTTGACAAACGAGCGCCTCAAGCAAATCAAGTATTTCATCACTGATTATCTCACTTATTCCTAGTGATGCCATTGCCTGAAGAATTTCATTTCAAGTATTATGAAATGCTTTCCAATATGAATACTTTCCCTTTCCTGCAAAAGTACAAGTTGAATCCCAACCGGAAAGAACATGAAAAGCTGGTTGTGCGGCAATTCTCATGGAATACAATGAGTGATAACTATCAGAGATTGAAGTAACCGTTTTTGAATTAGGTGCAAAAAACACAAGGCTGGCATGTTTGGATATCGTCTTACAGCAAATACCAATACACTGTGTCTTGTGAAAAAAAGTATACCATTGTTGCTCCTCTTTGTTTTGCATTTATGGCATGATGAATCATCTTGGTATCTGCCTCTTCTTGCGTACTACTAAGACATGCCAAGTCACAGTGAGTAGCATCGACATTTGTTCTTCATTCTACCACAAAATTTTTGTTGGTCAATGTTGCATGATAAATCATTTTTTTCTGCCAAAACATTGGTCATTTCATCTTTGGTTTTGGTGTGGAAAAGCAAGTTTTTCATAGTCACATTTGAAATTAGAGTATTATCCATTATTTTATACTAAGTTGGAACAGCATCCTGCATCCTCTTTGCTCTTGTAATGATTTTGATTGAGCTGTCAATGTAAGTGTCAAATATCAGGTGAACTTCGTCATATTGCCAGTATTTGCTATGAATTTTCGAAGCGAACGCCTCTGCCAGGTTCTGACATGTCTGAATTTCAGTCGTTTTTTGAAGAGCTTGAAGCTCGGCCATGCCATCTACTATAGCAACGGACAATGTATTTTTGGCAGCTGAATTCGTGATCAAACGTATGGAATCAGTCAACTTCACATGTTGCCCATCTTCTGTCGATGTCAGTGACTGAGATGAATGCATCTTCAAAATTTCTATAAGTCTGCTTTTTTGGTGACAAAGGTACATGGTTCCGTCTTCGTAGAACAGCGATCGCTGCACAGAAGAGAACTTGTAAATCCCAAACAACTGTCCAACATGCAATTGACGCTGTGATTTGCTTACAATAAGGAGACGAGCGAAGTGACCTGTCAGTACGTAATTCTTTAACAGTTCCTTTCTGATTAATTTTCAGTTTCTTCTTCGCACTTGAACACAAATTAAGCACATTTCTTAACAGGTTCCCATAAATTGATTGTACCACTATCAGAGATAAGTCTCTCTCTTTTAAATTCATCGTACTGTTGAACGCCACAATCATGAATCCGAGATACGTCTCTTTTTACATCATCATGAAAAACTACTTTAGTTGTAATGTTTATAAGCTCACGGTCTTCATATGAAAATGGATTTCCAACGCGTTGTAGCTCTATATGTAACTTCCTTATTGCAGTGTTCTCTCTCTGTGTGCTACATTTGGCGAGTAATGCTTAAAGTTTGGTAATGGCACATCTGTTGACGAAACCCTGGAAATGCTTGATAGTGTTTCAGATATGCGCTCTAGTATTGGTGCTATTAAAAAGTATAGCTCAAGCGTTGCAGGACTCTGTGTAATACCTACAAGTCCACTCGTCACTTTTAGAGCTCTATTTTGATGTTCCAATGCTTCGTCAGCTACAAGAGTACAGAATGGTTTGCTGGTTTTGCGTACAACCCAATTTCCTTTGTTAAGTTCTTTTCATACTAAAGGGTCTGAGCTTTCCAAACTTTTTATCTCAGCAAGATAGAGAGCCAATAGTTAGGGAAGTCCAATGCCAAAAAAATATGGAACCATTGCCTCCACTGCGGAAATGTGTGCTATCCAGTCACCGTTGCGTAAAGATCTTATAAAATTTAGCAAACATTCCACCATTCTCATTTATTCAGGAAGCATTGGAAATGTAGGGTTTGATTTCTTAGCATTATCAAATTCTTTTATTTGTACTTTCAATCTGCACTCTTCAATAATCCCTAGTAATCAATAATCACTCTTCAATGTCCTCTTTTGTGATTGATTCACTTCGCATAGTATCCACTTTTCCCCTTAAAGTTGGAGGTACTTTCTCGGCGAACAACTCTTCAAAATAAAAGCAGTACAATGCAACAAGTGTGCGTTTGTAAGCTTCCACTGCACGTCTAACGTGTTTGCCTGTTAAGAGTTGTTGCACAACGCTTTCATTGTACAAACCTTCCCACAATTTTCAGGAATACCACTTCCATCACAAAATATTCCAAGAGCTCGAAGAAATGCCATTATTATGTGCAGTTCACCTGGCCTTAATATAAATCGATTTTTAAGATCTTGTCGAGACATTATGAGTTGCTGAACTGGACGGCACAAACCCATATCTAAACTTAAAACACATTTTGCATCTCGTTCACAAATGTTTTGCGTGATATGTTCTAGGTGTTTCAAGAAGGTTAACTGGATTACACGAACAGTTGGAGATGCTAGGATTAATGTCAGAACGCACACTCGAGTTAATGTTTTAGGGTCATCTTCCAAAATTACATTAAAAGAGTTCCACGTTGTGTGACATTCAGGGGATGATCTTCTCTCACTTTGAGTATCATAATTTACGTTATCTTCTTGATCTTGTTGGTCGTTGTGAAGATCATTTTGAGGATCATGATTCTGCCTCTAAATGAGCGTTTCGTATCATTCTGCCTTTGAATAAGCTCCAAGCCAGATTGATATTGTGTGTGGATCTGGGTTCAAATAGCAACTTGTTAACTTCACATTGAGGACAAACGGTATTCTTTGGCTTCAGACGATTTGGTCCATCATAAGCAACAATATTTTTTGAATACTGAGGGGGTAATTTCAGTAAACGATTTTGCTCCTTTCTAGTTTCTGCATTCAGTGTAATAACTTGCGATTCATAATTTTCATAACTTTCTTGATAACAAGCCATAACCGTTTCATGGAGCGTTCCTTTTCCATCTGGAGTGTCTTCTAAGAAGTCTAAGTTGTCTGCAGCACAGTAAATGAATATCCCCTTCGTAAGTTCTGGTGGATGCCTAAGTTACTCCATTTTGTTCGGTGCGATGCAAAGCTTCATCGCTAAAGCTGTTTTAAATCTTAAAAGTCTGTTGTAATCCACAGAAATACCCAAACCATGCATACGTTGTACCAGAAACTTATTACGTGTCTTTGAATGAATAGTTAAAGCAACACCGACTTGGAGTGGAAATTAACGAGAATGCCTTGAATTTTCAGAACTATATGCTACTTGCCTTTCTGTAAGACAGTGGTACATGATAGTTTGTGATAGACTAGCAACTTTCATATTTAATTGTATGTTGTTAACCTTTTTAGAGTCAAATATTTTTCTTCAGCCAATAATCCACTTGACAAATGACGCCACTTCCTCAGGTACGTACAACTTTCTTTATTTCATCATTTTCTACGGAACCTGAAAAGAACCACTTTTCTGTTTCCAGAATGGCCTTCCTGAGTATATTAGCAGCTTGATATACAATTTTCATCTTTCCCTTCATACTGCCACCATTGTTGTCATGTGATAAAGACTCATTTTCTTTCATTACAATAAGTTCTGGTTTATTTTCTCTGGGCGGTTTGCTGAATGTTATGTCCACGTCGAAAATTTCATTTACAATAAATGATTTTAGAGACTTTCTTGAAATTAAATCTTCCGCTTTAACACCTTTGGAGTAACATATTTCCTGATAACATTACTCTGCATCTGCCATTGTAATTGCTTTCCCATCAGACAGAGCTTCTACAAGGCAATCGAGGAATTCTATTTGACTGGCTAAGTGAGCAATATATTAGAGCAATATTCTCTAAATTTCGACGTAGGTTTTCGACGTGCTTATTGAAACATTATTTATAATAAACAACATCATACGCATGACTATCTTCTGGATCAATGAAACCGCTCATTTTTATTTTGCATTCCAGATTATTTCCCATTTGCACTGCATCATATAACTTTTTCCCGACATTTTCCGTACATACTTTATGCAATGAATGATTCCTAGTTTCCGGTTTGTCGCAGAAGAAACAATAAGTAGTACGCAACTGCAAATGCGGTGTCGAGGATCTGGTACGGGTAGGATCGTGACTGCACACTGAAACTCGTTCACAATTATCTTCTTCATCTGCCTCACACTCTCTTCTTCTTTTATGCTTCACCTGCAGCCTTTCAAGCATACCTTTTTGTGTACACTTTTTATAACAAGGAACATGCCACTTTACATTACAGTGAATAGTCTTCTGAAGTCTTTGATTCTAAACACTCTGCAAGTTTCTGGTAGGTGCTTTCCTCACAATCACTCCGAAGTCTTATACAATCCAGAAGCTTCTGGGTTGATCTGGGATTCTTCACTAGATTTTCCTTTGTACAACACTGACACAGTAAACAGTAACTAAAATCTATCCTACTAATGTGTGGTCGTTTTGCTGCCGACGGCTCAATATTCATCGATATTCCTTTCATATTACTTAGTCACTTTTTTTAGGCACTCTTCCACTGAAATCTTCCTCTATCTGAAACAAATGAAAACAATGTTAAAAATTCATGTATTATTAACAAATAGAATGAGATAAGTAAAATATAAATATATTATTAACATGTTGTTACGGTGTTGCAATTAAATACGTGTGCAAGTACAAAAATGGCGCCAAAATTAAGTTTTCGTCATTTATCTCGGAAACTATAGGATTTGTGCCAAACGTCAACATAATCATTTTTAATCAGCTCATCAATATCTTTAAAGTGAGCCATGTTTCATCAAAATCGGACGAAAAGTGTCGACTTATAGTTTTCTTATAGCGACCATCTTGATGTCATCAGCGTTACCTGCATCAGAATCTGAAGTGCCACCATCGAAATTATTGTTCTAGAGCGTATTTGTGACCAAGTTAAACTATTTCCAAAATTTCTTCACAAAACCTGCCACGGAAGCCCTTTTTCCTACATACGCTCCCCTACTATTTTGCTCCTCTCTATTATCATAAATTATTAGGGCATACGGGTCACGTCCAAAGGATCCTAGCATACTCGAACAGAGAAATCGAATCGTACAAGAGAAACATTTTATGTAAGAAAACAAGAGAATTGGAGTCTTATTGATGTTTACTATTTCGTCTCTGCTTATTTAATTGGCTCGTCACCGATAAATATCTGTATTGTCTAATCCCAACAATTAGCTCTGAGATGAGTCTTAAACAATTCTAGTGTATACTCCAGGAAAGAACAGAATTTTATAATCCTAAATTCTGTAATGCACCGTAATATTAACGTTTTCTAATCATTGGAGAAGGCAGCACGAGTTTTCTCGAAATATTATTATCTTTCTCGAATGTAATTCACATTGTGAAAAACTGAAGTCTACATTGTGTTGTAGACTGCTGCTAGTAAAGAAGTATTACTAAAACTATCCGAACTTGCCATTAGTTTAGTCTATATTTCAGACTTTTCAGTCAAGAGTGTATCTGAAGAGCAGTCAAGTATCATGAAATATATGATAGTAATAGTTATCCAAATTCGCCTAGTATTCTCTGGGTCGAAGATGTGTCTCCAGTAAAAGTTACGTTACCTACTATTAATCAAACTTATAGATGTAGAATGTCAGTCGTTTCTGTGCCATTAAATTAAACGTTTAGATCGCACAGAAAAAAAAATCAGAGGTGGAGCGTATATGGATCAGTCATTGTACGTACAAAAGTATAAAACAATGAGCACGAGTTTTGTTCTCATTCGCTGGTAGAGCTTTGGATTCACGCCCAGGAACCTGTTATTCTGATTGAAGTTATCCCTATTTCCCCTCAGTTGCACCAGGTAGATGCGTAGATTGTACTTTGAATAAGGGCACGGCTGATTCGTTCCCAAAATCAGTTGGTTTTGGTGGCTGTTGTTGTTGTGTCGAGTGTAAAATGGCCTCTGAACCATCTTTGGCCTTTACTAAATAAAACTTTTCACATTCTGAATTGTCAAATTATATGTTTCAGTTAGATCGAAGATGATTGAAATTGAGCCATTAAAAATGTCATACATTTCTTATTAAACTCTTGTGACTATATGCAATACACTTTTATCTAACATTAAAATATTTTAGATCTGTACTCCCTAAAATATTTTAATTCCTTATAAAATATAATTCCCTAAAATACTTTTATTTTCAGTCACGATCATATAAAAATGAATGAAATGCATTATCGAACTCTGAGTGATAACAGTTAAACAAAACATGAAAACAAGCTAAAGACATGTATAAAATGTTTTAAAACAGCATTGTACCTTTGGAACAGTATATGAATTTATTCAAGACACAATAATACAAGTATTATAAAATATTATCAAAGAGCAAAACAAAACAAATTCAAATTGAAAAATACAAGATGTAAAATATAATTTCTCTTGGAAAGCAGGAGTATATTTTACGGAAAATTATGAAGTTAAACAAGCTTGGGCATCCAGCGATTCTCATGATAACTGTGCCATTTGAGTCCCCTTAGATTGGTTACCATGGTAACAAGAACATTTTGTTTCAAGATACTGACCAACGACCTTCTTGCAATGGCATTTTTGTTGTTGTTGTATAGAATGAGAAGAAGTGAATAAAGAACGTGCATGCAACTGAAACAACAGGAGAAACTACGTTTTATATATAAAATAAAAGCACAATATTTTTTTTTTTTCAGCCCGTGATTGAAAATTTCTACGTGACTATGAGTGTAGTATATTAAATTTAGAAAACCTGAGAAGATAAACAATTAAACTGAAATTTCTGAATATGCAACTTAAATGCGAAAGGTAGTGAGTATCTTGCACAGGATGAACTGTAATTATTCTCTTAATTTTGGTTAATATACTATATAAAGAAGACAGATAATTAATATATAGTGAATGAAGTAATTTGCTAAAGATAATATTTATTCTTGATTTTAAAAAAAATGAAATTCATCTTAAGCATATAATGAATGATTTCTAATATTCCAGGAAAATTATTACTTTAATTTATTATTTACTTCAACATAATTCTGTTGTTGAAAAGTCTGCTCGTATGTTGAATTTCCTAATTTTACAGGAAATAAGAGTTAAAAAAGCGAACTGTTCTAAAAATTAAACTAAGTTATACAAAACGCATATAATTGAACATCTTATGGTTTATAAAGTTAGTATAAGTATATATGATTTGAAAATGATTGATGTTGCAGTTAGATAATCCCACGCGTACAACAAACTTGATTTGGCTAAAAGATAGCATACCTTTCTCTACCATATGTCCACAGAACTACAAGCACTGCTCTCCACTTGGAGAACTTGTTTAGTTAATTCGAGACAAACAACAGTTTAACCTATGTCTTGAAAATACTTTTAATTACACTATGTATCTTAGCATTTACTAGAAACTTACCTCTTTCGTAAATATCGTTCTTGACTCTGTTCTTGTACTATTATTATCGAGAGGAGAAGATGAGTTTCCACAGTATTGGATTTGCATTCAGAAGATTCTGAGATCAGTTCCAGTGATCCGTCTTTTTGACTGACGCTTTTCAAGGATTTTCATTAGTAACATCAGGGAACTGCCTGTATAGTACATTCAAAGAAAGCCATGGCCAACATTCTTCTCATATTTTCGTCCCTACGCTGAACGAAATGTCCGTAGATGTTGTATTTCATTTAATTCAATTTAATTCATACCGTTATTACGTCAATTTTATTTTAACAATTTTTGCACATCTTCGTGAAAATCTCAAATTGGCAAATTTGCTTGTAAAACTTGTCTTGCTAGAAACCTTACTATAAACTGATATGAACTGACTATTCAGTTCGTTCTACAAATGATCGATAGGTTTCAATCGGGATTTGAAGCCGGTCAGTTTTGTCCGTGAACTCTTTTGTCGATATATTACGACATAGAAAATTGACGAAAATTTTACCTTAGTTCCATACACCAGCCCGAAATTCACCTGTGAAAAATTATGAACGCTTTGATCCAATTACCAATTTATATCCTTATTCTTCTGTTCTAAGTAGACATCTTTATTAATTTGATTTGCGTATTCTGTTTCTGTTGTAGGTATAAGCTAATAAAAATACCAGGAATATGTGATTTCTATTATAAGAATATAATTGCTAAGCCGAATGTCAAAGAATGGCTAACGAAAAGAGCCTTTGATTAGTTTAGAGACAAATAAGAGTATTATTAATAGTAATAATCAACATATCATAAATCTAATCACCTACAGCGAAATGTCACATTGCTTCATAGTCTCGTTCAGCTTGCTGTCTTATTTACATCATATTATTTGATCAGAATGGTTCTCATCGAAACCTCTTTCGTGAATGCACCTACTAGCAACTGCTTCACAATATTCCTCCAATAAATCCAAGCTCACTCGAACACACCTTTTCTAAGCTAGATGTTGTATATAACTCCATAATAACATTATGTTGAATCACTCTCGATAGATTACACACCCGTCACCGCAGTAAGGATTCCGGAATTTGGAAACGGCAAATGTAAAGATACATAACCGAAAAATGCAAGAAAGCAATTATTTATAATAAATGTAAACATATAGAAATGTATTTTGAAATAAAAATAAAAAAAAAGCCTTGTTCCCGTCGAGATTCGAACCCTTCTACTCAATCATCCGACACCCAAACCACTAGGCCACCAGGGCGACCTTTGCAAACGATTATTTGGAAGCTGTATTTGCAGTGCATAACAGCGTCAGCGTTAACAGCATGAGTGTTACGTAACAGCGCTACGAGATGTCGCGCGCCCGGGATCCTTACTGCGGCGACTGGAGGTTATCGACTTATCATTTCCTATATCCATAACAGTACATCCTCCTTTCTGTTTCTTGTCAACAAAACATGTTAGTTTTATAAATACGCTTCATGTCTCATAGGACCCCTGGCTGGGACCCATTATTTTAACATGAGGCTGAATATAAAAATGGAGATATCTGAATCTTTCTTTTTGGACATGTGTTGTACACGTTGAGGCGAGAAAAAAATAGTTTATGAGGACCGAGATGTTCGGAACTCCTGTTGGGGATCAGGCCGATTAGTTTTAACAGAGTCGCATTGAAAAATTTGTATGGTTCTTTTTCTAACTGTATTCTGTGCTTTGAGAAAAGAGAAAATGATTACGGGTAAAAGTGGTCAGGGGCGGCATTGGATCCCAGGGTTCGTAATGGAACCCCAAGACCCATAAAATTGAATATGGGATCAATTTTTTAAATAACATATTTAAACAGTTCTTTTCCCTAACTGTTCTGGGATGGTGATATTGAAATATCCAAATCTGTTTCTGAATATATTTAGAAAGCCCTGTCTAACCACACAAAGAGAGTTGAAATAATCTACACACGTGAACCCTTGCTGCTAGCTGTATAAGTAATTTCAACAAGGACAGTATCGCTTTTGGAGAGATTAATCATAAGCAAAGAACTTTAATGTAAACTCAAATAATAATAATAATAATAATAATAATAATAATAATAATAATAATAA
>JAGDQP010001604.1:62486-77482 GCA_022664845.1 Lepisma saccharinum
AATAATAATAATAATAATAATAATAATAATAATAATAATAATAATAATATTTACATTAGGAAAGAAACTAATACGTAGTTTCTCGAAAGTCATTTTCACGGCAAATTAATGTCTTAAAGACAATAAATATCTTATTATATACTTATTACGAATTGATACATGCTGGCACTGCATTACTGCTTTATCAGCTGATAAATACAGCTGGGAACATGACTGGGCCATGCTTCAAGATTATGCT
This sequence comes from Lepisma saccharinum, assembly GCA_022664845.1. Taxonomy (NCBI): domain Eukaryota; kingdom Metazoa; phylum Arthropoda; class Insecta; order Zygentoma; family Lepismatidae; genus Lepisma; species Lepisma saccharinum. Next base: position 62,725 of record JAGDQP010001604.1, read on the forward strand.
GTAACAGCGGCATATGCATTCATTAATGTGTTGCCTAAGTGTAAATGAGCAAACTTTAGCAAAACTTTTCTCCTTTGTCTGTTTAACAGTACTTCATAGTATATTATAGTTTCCAAACCATCGTGGGAAATGGTGGCGAAAGCTTTTAAAACTGAAGGTAACTTTTGAATTTACACGTCTTATAAACAAATTGTTTATATTATTATAAAGTGTGCGTGTGTTGTTTTTCTTTGCATTAGGGGTAAGTTACGAGTCTGTTTAACCAAACAATAGTGACGTGCAAAATAATAATATTAATAATAATAACAGAAAAAGCTTGTAAAAATATATATACATTTAACATGGAAATTGCATTTTGGGGACACCTTACTTTCGGGCACGAAAAGTAGAAGAAATAATGAATAAAATAAGTAATTCCTCTCGCAGACAGATAGTAATAATACTCCAGTTTGTTGTTTAGGTAATACTCCAGGTTTATACACGACTGTTTATCCTACTGTATGTATGAATTTTCGATTTTTGCCAGCATTTTTGGTATTCTGGGTCCCTGTGCATGGTTGACATATTAGAAATTTCGTCCACCTTTTCAAATACAAATAGATCTAAGTAATCTCAAAGTAGTATTTCTGCATCAATGTTTAGTTAATTCTTAGTTAATTAGAAAGTACGCTCAGGAACCATATTTGTCCATGATTTTCTTTGAGTAGGGCTGTGCAAAGACGACCTACTTCGTACATATCAGAATTTTGTTTCGTTATGTAATTAACAAACATTATATTTGATACTTTTAATAGCTATTACCAGGTGCGTAAATATCAAACCGGAATTTATGTACAGAAAAGACATAGTGACTGGATGACAATGATAAGAACTATTTTATACGAAGTATTGGCCATCGCTAGCGATACATTTCTGCCATCGTTCCGGCAATGTGTGAATGCCAGACCAAAAATAATTGTGCTGCAAACCAGTCATCAAGCTATTTTCGTACATTTTCGTAAGATGTGAAGCGCTGGTCAGCAAGTGCGTGTCCCATGGATGCAAATAAGTGAAAATCGGAAGGCGCCAAGTCTGGTGAGTAAGCCGCATGCGGAAGGATTTCCCAGCCAAACTTCGCAATCGTTTACTTGACCGGTTTTGCTATGTGGGAGGGTGCATTATCGTGAAGCACAATCACTTTATGTTGTCTTTGGTCATATTCTGGTCGTTTTTCACGCAAAGCTTGATGCAAATCGATCATTTGTTGTCGGTAACGTTGGGTATGAACGGTTTCGCCAGGTTTCAGCAGTTCATAATAGATCACTCCCTTCTGATCCCACCAAACACAAAGCATTGTCTTCCGTCCATAGTGATTTGGTTTTGCAGTCGATGTCGCCGGTTCTCCTGGAGTTACCCTTGATCTTTTAAGCTTAGTATTCTCAAAATAGATCCACTTTTCGTCACAATTCGATGGAGAAATGATTTTCTTTTGTACCTGGCGAGCAGAATTTCGCAAGTGGGTTTTCGGTTTTCCTGCTGTCGTTCAGTCAATGCACGTGGAACCCATTTTCCCACCTTCTGAATCTTGCCCATTGGCTTTTAAACGTATGGAAACTGCTTCTCGTGTCATATTTAATTGATCCGCGAATTGTTGTTGCGTTTGAGCGTCATCCTCATCCAACAAAGTTTGCAATTCCCTGTCTGCAAACTTTTCCAGTGGTCTTCCACGTTCTTCGTTTCTCATGTCAAAATCGCCACTTTTAAATTTTTTAAACCACGCATAGCATTGTGACTTACCAAGAGCATGATCACCATAAGCTTCGACAAGCATACGATGCGATTCTACAGCAGTTTTCTTCAAATGGTATTAAAAAATCAATGTTGTCCGCACGTCGTAGTTTCTAGGTACAAATTGCGCCATGTTCAACGCTATTAAGCACTACACTATGACATGAAACATGTCTGGTTGTGAGTTGCAAATCGTTATCAGCAGTCAAACCAAGCATGTGGCGCCAAGAACGCAGTTTTACGGTAACTACAGTGATAGCTAACGCCGTCTATGCACAAATCCCGGTTTCATATTTTAACACCTGGTAATTTAGTTGCCATTTCAAAACTTGCCTTACGAGAGGCCATCTTTGAACAAATGCCTACTATAATTTGATTTTTTTTATGATTTACTACTCATGCAATTTTATACAGTGCTTTGTACTTAGTAGCAGTTTACATTCATATAATTTTGCCCATTTTAAGCACTCTTAAACTTGTCCAGTTTTGATACTTACTTAGAAGTAAGGTTCGTTCCTTTCTTTTTATAAAGTGTGACAATTGCACAGAGGGATAAGAAATTTGTATATATGGAATATTTAGTTACTGTCTACTACAATTCTTGATATTATTACTGTACAATACGTTTAGTATTTGTTTCTAGAAACATCGATTATAAACCATAATGAACAGAAGGAAGGATTGAAAACACTTATTCCTAAATCTGCGAGGCGTTATCACTATAAAGAGATCATATAGGGGAGAGTCGCTATATATAGAATTGGAACTTGTATAGAATACCGGGTTTTTAATGAAACAGAGACTGGCAGCACTGATTCCTCCTCATAACGTGATAACCCTCTCAAAACTAGTATTTAAGAGTAAGTGGGTGTGGAAGTTGTACAATTGACGACGTTGCCACTGTCATCTTATTTTCATTTTTGCAGTTTTGTAAAGTTGTTACAGGTAATATTAAAAAGTTATCTAACACTAACCAGAAAGCTTATCGATGTTCCAACTGCTTTCTCGACCAAACATGATAAAGGAGTACGGCACATCAGAAAACCATCAGAAAACATGATAAAAGTGCTGTCGTCCATAAGATGGGTGCAGTGGCCAAAGGTTTCATTTATAAGAATGAGTACTTATAGTGTAATGTAAGTCGGAAAACACTTGTTCAGTTGTAAAGTGCTTGAAATAATGGAAAACAAATACACATGAATGGATACCAGATCAATGCGCTATATTTTAGATAGTACATTTGTCATGTCTGCCATCTTGAATGCTGCTCGATGTTTTGTTTAATGGGAAAGGGGTCTGATTAGAATTGAAGTCAGTTTTGCCATAAATTTATTTTTGAGAGAGATAATGAGATGTGACATTAGGATGCGTAGTTGATTGAAAAGTTTGGAAATAGTCTGCTGCTCTTGAAACAGCGTAAGAAATGAAAGCCTACTTGCACAAGTAATAGCACTGGGTAGGTGATCAGCAATACTCATTAATTGTGCACTGGGTCTTCAATTCTTGCACTGTTTCAAGAACAACAGAGTATTTCCAGACTTACCAATCAACTACGCAAACTATCACATCTCATTGTCTCTGCCAAACATAAATTTATTACAAAATGACTTTACCAATGTAAATTTCTAGCCCAGATTGACATGTTAATGACTCATTTCCCATTAAAAAACTCAAGCAACATTCAAGATGGCCAATTCAAAATGGCGTCCATGACAAATGTGCTATCTAGAAGATAGCGCATTAACCTGCTGTCTATTCATGCGTATTTGTTTCCATTATTTCAAACATTTTACAATTAAACAAGTGTTTTGCGACTTACATCGTACTATAAGCACTCACTCTTATCAATGAAACTTTTGGCCACTGCACCCATCTTTATAGACGAAAGCACTTTTAACCTTGTTTTCTTGTTTGCTGGTGGTTTCCTGACGTACCTTACTCCCCTACCAACTTTGGTTGAGAAAACACTTTGAAACCTCGATAAGTTTACTTATGAGGATTATAATTTGCAAATCAAGTTTATAAAGCAGAAAATTGATAACAGTCAAGTAGCTTTTAAACTACGTCATCTCTATTCTACAATATTGTTCCATTGTTTTGGTATGAAACATTATAATTCAAAATGGCAAATGGCGCATTATGGAATGCTTAAAGTTCCTGGTATGGGGAATTCTGATTTGTAAATTCTGATTCTAAGGACGACTTTTTTCTCTTCGGAACGAGACTTCGTTTGAGATTTTCACTACGCCAATACTCATGATGATCCGGGTAAGGAAGATGCTGACCGTTTCTTCCATTAAATGAGATATTCAAATGATCGCTTTGGAGAAAAATTGATTCACTGTGTAATGCATATTGAATTGTGTTATAAATGGTGTTATAATGCATATTGAATGGTGTCATGCTCAGGAACAAAAGGGTTCTTTTTTTTGAAAGTAGAAATTAAGTATTGTGTAGTTAAGTTAGGAAGTTGAAGAGCGGAAGAAACATGTTCATGGGTGCTTCACGGAGTATTTCATATTTGGAACCGTTTAAGTCCCTTGAAAGCTATAGCAAAAGGGGATCTTCTTATCCCACTCATGGTGTCCGACCTTGTCAGAAATTAAATCTCAGAAACTGCAAAGTGAAGAGAGATGCTTATTTATCATTGGAAAGGTCTTGACTAGACTAGCTCAGAACTGCCACAATCATCTTGATTAGTGCAGTAGTTCAGGGTTGCCAACCTATTTTTAGAAAAATAATTGTTCAAAATGCTTCCATTCAGTTAGGCCTAGCTGCGTCAAACTTTAAACATTATTGAACACAATACAAAAACACTGAGGTTGCGTACGTTTCCAAGCATCCCGATTACCAGTATTTGCAAACTATTTTCTATAAAATAACATTTTTTTTTTCAAAAATTGCTTCTAATATTTTACACAGAGCAGCACCAATCTTGGCATAAATATTATTTGACAAAATACCAACATAGTGTGTGTGTTCCCTTCCCTAGGAATCCTATTTTCAATATTGCCAATCCGTGCCCAAAATATATTTCATGAATCATAAGGTGTAGAGACGTGCACGAGGTATCTTTGAAAAGGTCTTGGCTAGATTAGTTCAGAGCCGTCGGAACCGTCTGGGTTGGTGCAGTAGCTCAGTGTTGCCGACTAATGTTTCCAAAAATAATCAATTATTCAAATTTCTTCCATTTTGTTAGATTTATCTTCGCTAAACTTGGCGTAAACATGATTCGACACAATAGAATAGTATTATGAGTATCCGTCTACTTAAATACTGCAGTTATCAGTGTTGACAACCTTTTTTAAAAATTAATACTTGCGTGGTTAAATTATATCAAGGGACCGGATAAGGTAAAACAAATAGTATGGGCAGTAAGAACAAGGGACCGGAGTTTTGCGCTTGTTAGTAGAATCGCAGCTATAGTTTCGCTATGAATGGTTACGAGGCAGGAAATCTCGCGGTCAAGAAATTTATGATAACATTTTTTAAATATTCTTAAAATCTGAAAATTTTATGATTTCCATTAGTAACGCTGTTTTAAGTTGTTATCGAACCAGCTGCCTTGTTTGCCACACTTTTCCCAGGAGATTTTCCAGCTGACAGAATGTATTTAATACTGTATGTTCCAATCATACTTGTTTAGTAACTATGTTAGATCTCATAGAGCTTGAAAACAACTTTATCTTATATGTATACTCAAGCTGCTATTAGCTTTCGTTCAATAACTTCCGAGAAGAAGAGTATGAATTGAGGCAGAAAACGAACGCGTGAATTTAAATATGTTTACACTAATTTAAACAGTTTTAGATTGTTTGAAGCCGTTTACACATTGAACTGAATTTTCCGAAAACATCATACGTTAAAACAGTTTTGTCCATCATGGGAGAAGATCCAGAGTAATTTATTCATTGTAAGATAAAATGAAATGGAAATTCCCAAAACATATATTCAAATTAACACAAATAATGTATCCAATTTCTAATTGCTAATGGAATCTAAATGGTTCGTACTCTTCTTTTGTGCCTGACGGCAACATTTCCAACGGCGGTACTTGCTGAATTGATTGTATTTGCAGATGAAGCTTTTTTGTTTGTCTTTCTCGTAACCTCGTACCATGTCAATGGCTAGACTAGCAACGAATAATTGATTCGAAATATACACGCTCTTATGTGTGGTTTCGAGAGATCATAGTAGATATGCGATATTTAGCGTGATTATCTCTTGTTGTATCATTGCAAAAACAGAAACCATATGACATACATGCTATGATAAATTGTTATGAAGAGGAACGTGGCTTTGAATTCATAGCGTATATAGATAGGTGTGAACAGTTGACTTGTGTGCTTTCGATCAAAAGTTCATGCTAAATCGCTTTTCCCAGTTATGTTTAAGTGATTGAATATGTCTCCTGGGCTCACCTCACCACTAACACCATTCAGAAAACTATTAATATTATTTTTTCTATGTATAAAATGTTACTAACCTCATTATAATTTTGCATTTCATTTTAACTAGCGTTTCTATTTCGATTAATCCCAGTTCACAAGAGCCGAAATAATATATCTGCAAGTGCGTTATTTTTTGTTTGAGTGTTTACTTCAATCAAATCATCTATGACTAGTTATATCCAAAATTAAACGTAGTCCATAATAACTTATGTTTTCTCTAGATCCTTAATTAAATTAAGGATTGCCTTAGTTAAATTCAGTTATAAATATTTTCAAATATTTTAATATATAATGTTTTTATTTTCATATATGTTAACGAATCTTATATTCAATGTATAATATACAATGAGAGTTGCTATTATAGTTAATACTTTGTGTCTATTATGCACTGACGGGGAATCCAATTTTAGCACAAATGAGAAGCTATGCTAGATGAATGCAAGGTAAATAGAATGTTATAAAGTGTTTTACACTGCTGCAAGTTAGAAGATAACTCCTCGTAGAACGCGTTCGCACCACCACAACAAATGCACGTGGCATTAAACACTTGAACATTTATTCGTTAGCATTGGTGTCACTGTCATAACATTGGTAACGTGTATTAAGAATATAGATTACCTCAAAGGCAACAACAACGTGCATATCAAGAATTTACCTAATTTGAACGATTCCATTAGTAGGCCTTCGAGAAGACGAATTTTCCTTTCTTGAGATCGTGCCAATTCCTAGTAGCACACAAACGTATTTTGAACGTTAATTTTGGTTTAATTCGTTGATAAACCGTTTTCGGTTTCATTTTTGATCACATTACAGCAAAAATTTGATATTGTTGATAAGATGTTAGATCATCGTGGATTCAACTGTTATTTTCAACTATGGTATATATTTCGTTTCATGGGATCCAATCTAATTTAATGGAATAAAATTTGTAAATACAAGCTAATTGAAGGCCATGAATTATTATTTTTGTCCCTTTTGGTATGTTGAAAAAAACACGTTGAACTTCAGTATATATTCCAACGAAAATTTGATTTCATTGTTTGCATCTTAAAGTGGCAAGTTTTTATTTTTTATATTGAACTTTGCTCTATTTTATCTTTCTAATTGCATAAAAATTGTGATTAAAAGTAAATAGAATAAAATTAACTACGTTTCATGTTCTCATTTGCATGTTGAAAACAGATTGAATTTTAGACTATATTTCAACGAACACTTAATTTCGTTAATACAGCGTTAATGTGAAGTGATTTCAACTATGAGATTTCGCTTTATATGCGTTTTTTTTATAAAGCGACATATTACACTTCTTAAGAAATACAAATTTAACACTACAGCGATTATCAAAGTGTCAAAGAAGGGAAAATGCACATAACAAAGAAAGAAGTGAAACATTCTTTATTCTTATTCTTACATGACGGTGAAACGACACGTCTGGATTTGTGCCAGCTCCTTTCAAGACTGCATTTTACTATAAATACCGTAAAAGAGGTATGACTCTCAAGGTGAAATCCGTGGATGGGGGTAATGTGTAGAGCTACCAACGACGAGTCTAGAATGTTACAGCTTCGAACCCCACAGTATCCGCTTGATAATTTGCTGTCGGAAAATTAGTACTGTACATCATGATGAATGCAGCCAAAATAACATCATTGCAAGCACAATCGGAAAATTACCGATTAGTTTCAAGTGAATATCATGTTTTCTCGCATATATGACATGTGTTAATGGTGTTACTTGTATACACTTGTGTAAAATACGATAAGGAATACAAAGTGATTCTCAGTGCAGAGTTTACTTCCTTAATTTGGACAAGAACACGCAAAACGTATTTCCTTTTCTCTTTTTTGTGTGTAGTGGTAGATGGTGATGGTCGACGGTTGTTATCGTTCAGATTTGAACCCATGTACTGCATTGGTCATTTTTAAATTGTTTAACTGAAAATAGGCTGTCTTTACGAAAATCGTGGAGAACCTTCAGAACATAGATTACTCGTGACTTGACCATCAAAGACTGATGAGCTGCATGTGACTTCTTGGTGAATATCGTCATTTGTAGTTTGTGTATTGGCATGTTTTACAACAAGTTTGGTCAAATAATATTATAAGTTCATCAAAGTGTAACACTACTAGTAACCTGTTGAGTGTATATCTTCAAAATAAAGTTATTTCCTGCATATAAGATGTTGTTTTTGGTGCCTCAATTCCCAGAAGACCGTTTGGTGTAACAGAAAAAAGTGTGAATCCAGCAACGCCAAAAACTGAGTTTCCGTGCCCGTATCGTAACTTATTCGATCCGGAAAACTCGTGCATCATAACAAGTGTGTCCAACAAAAGTGTTTTATATATTTTCCAAGTAAAAATTAATTCAATTAAAGTGGCAAATCGGTATCGGCAACTCGAGCTTGTTTAGTATTTGTATACGTGTGAATAGCTAAAATGATGCGTATAAAATTCCTTACCTAATCTATGTTTCAATGTATTCCCAATTAGCTGATAAGGCGCATGCATTATATAGTGAGCTAGGTCACAGTATACATCCATTTAATGGTCGTGTGTGCGCTTCAGGTAAGAATTATGTTGTATTTTGTTGTTCCATTCATATTTCATGGTTGACCTATTGCGCACACACGCAAGGACCACCGGTGGCAATTTTGTGTTGACAATAGTGACGTCACGGAGGAGCACTGTATACAAAGGCAATAATCTGCGTTGTAGGGTAGGGGAGACGCAAACGTCGAACCTTGAAGCCTTTACTATGGCGGCAGCGTATGAATTTAGTGCTTGTACCACCAGCACCACCACCACATGTACATCATCACCATCAACATTACAACTACTATAACTGCCGCCACATACTCGCATAACTGTCATCTCCATAACCCAATTTTTATTTTATAACTGGTACGCTAGCACCAGTTTCTACACTTTTTTGTACAAACAAAATGAAGCTAAATGCGTATAGCAATAGACAGCAACCATGCTCTGTTTTGGACAACTAAATCAGTTTCTTCGTCGCCCGCTTCTTGATTTCAACTTGTTTTTTTTTCTCAACCATTATTCAACTTCGAATAAACTGTTGAAAAGGCGGACATTTTGGTACACCTACAACGTTAAAATAACTTTTCGGTATTGACATTTAATCCACGTAGTTTTAACATATCTGTGCTACGTGGGAATAATGGGTCGACTCATCTTGACCGAGTACATATATTGGCAGCAATGGACTCAGGAAGGTACAGAGAACCAGAATCCTGGCATTTGTGATCTACTGCTGCAAGTAAAGATTAACACATTCGGGGAATGTCCATAATGGATATAAGATCTATAGCTGTGATTTGAGCCACCGTGAAACCTGATGTCGCAACATGAACGTTTCCGAACCTATGTGCCATTATAGGGTGACAGCTCCGGGCTCATCGCAGACAGCAATAATCGTTGGGACTGATGTGAAACAAATGATGGTATATGAGACTCCTACATTGCAATGCATACGTGTGTGCCTGCTTGCACTCAATGTTGTTAAACAGGACAACATACCTTTGACGTGTCTCTGACAAGGAAAGTGTTTCGGTTCGAACAGAATTTTGTTTGACAAGATTTTTTTCTTCTTTAATTTCGTATATGTATTGATATCTGAATGCTGTTAATGCCTGCAAAGTAATTCAACCGTGTAAGGCAGCGTTTGTCTGCTAGAGAGCGTTAAAGATTTGGAACAAGAGTAGAACAGCCCGGGCAGTCGCTGGATCGGCTCCAGTAGTTTCGGTTTGAACAGGCATTTATTATTCAAATTATATACTTGACAAAAACTGCAAGGCCACAACCGTGTAACAAATAGTTTAGCAGATATAGGCCAGTATGTGTCCTCACAAACGTAAGTGAGGATTTTCTACAAATTGAATAAACCAGAAGGGAGGATCTCAATAGTTACACATGGCAAAATATACTTCAGAGCAATCTTCAAATTCAAAAGCACACTCCATGTGCGCGATGTCAAATGCCTTATACCTAGTGTACAGTACCCGTAACTGTCTGTAATTTTAAGAGTGTAATTGAAGTGACATTTGACATCGCGCACATGAAGTATGCTTTTCAAGGTTGTCCTGATGTGTCTTTTGTCCTCTGTGACCATTATGATCCTCCCTTCTGTTTTACTCACTTTCTAGAGAACTATCTCTTACGTTTGTGAAGACATATACTATCTTACATCTGCCAAACTCTTTGTTACACGGTAGATTGGCTTTGCAATTTTGGTCAGCACTGTCATGTATATTCAAGTAATAATTTTATAAATAATTTGATAATAAATAAATAATAATTTGATAATAAATAAATGTATGTTTGAACTGAAAGGGCGGTAGTCGATGCAGCGGCTCCCTGGATATTTTTCTGTTGTTCCAAACCTTTAACGTCCTCTAGCGGACAAACACAGCCTTAAACGGTCGAATTACTTTGCAGGCCTCATCAACATTAGGATTCCAATATAAATACGAAGTCATGTAAAAAAATCTTGTTCGAACAGAAACATTGCCCTGCAGATCCTAAAATGAAGACCTGAATTGAAAAAACATCACAAGTCCACTCTTTTCGTATTTGCGTTTTATCTGTTAGTCGGTATCTATGTTCCAAGGGCTATCCACTTGCTAAACTATTACATCCTAATCCCAGCACAGAAACCCTTTTTTAATACAAAGTTATTTCTGCTGTATAGGATAACATACCAAGACCTTGGACTGTTTTTCTTTCCTCCTGAAAAATATACTCCAGTGGACTTGGGATGTTTTTCAATTCAGGTTTTCAAATATGAGTTGGTAATATTCGTAATAAGTTATATAGACTAATATGTTGACCAAGTTTAATTGGTTTAACATTACTGCTTATTGGTGCTCGAACTTGAATAAATAGGGAAAATTAGCAGAGCTAGTTTTAGGATGCGTAAGCGGTGATCAGGTACAGGACACCGATCTAACGGGACAACAAGAAGATGGCTCCAGAATCTCATCAAGTTATGTGAAAATAGTAGAATTATAAGGCTTATTGTTAAACAGAGAGGTAGGGCATTTGGTTAATGTTGTAACGTATTCATAAATTGCGAATGCTTTTACTTTGTTTCTTAACTCAGGAATTTAGCACTGTTTCAAAATGATAAAATTAGTTACATTTTTTTGTTCAAAATCTTGCAAGTGAAAATAAACCGACTTTCAGCCAGGACATAGTTGGCTGAAATACTGTAAAATACTGTAATAATTCTTTTGTTGAGACTGACCATATTGTGTTTTAATGTTCAATTTTTTTCAATACCTTTACATTGTTGTACAATTGAATCAGTTGAGAACCTCAACTTGTGATTTTTCTCCATATCAAACAATTTAGTTCTAAGGATATGATTAACCTGCTACGTGAGCTTCTAACCACGATCTAAGTTTTTGAAACTTAGGCAGAGTAAGGATGCACAGACCAACGTGCAATGTCACCCACGCTACGTAAATCGCCCTTCCCCATCACGTTATCTTGCGCGCAATGTTGCTGGATTACAGGGTTCTGGCACAATCCCTGACCGCTGAATCTAAAGAATGATGAGTAGAATGAAAGTGCAATGTTAGTGCCAGTATTTCATTGCTCAATAGAACATTACAAATATCACTGATTGTATAATTAACTACTCATTGAATGTTTAACTATTTATCTTTTCAATTTATGTAATGAGAATGTATTTAGGAGTTAAATTTTGTGAATTAATAAAACGACAATTTCCTCCTTATTTTACATACAAATATTACCTGTTCCAACACAGACTAAATATTAACATATTATGGAGTCAGTAAACCGTCTAACTGTTCAAATATTTGAAGAAAATACACCTGTTCTTTAAAAATAAAAATACCATCTACGATAGTTATGTGCTACCTTCACCAGGTGTGTAAATATGAAACCGGGATTTGTGCATAGACGGCGTTAGCTGTCACTGTGGTTACCGTAAAACTGCGTCCTTGGCGCCACATGCTTGTTTTGACTGCTGATAACGATTTGCAACTCACAACCAGACAAGTTTCATGTCATAGTGTAGTGTTTAATAGCGTTGAACATGGCGCAATTTGTACCTAGAAACTACGATGTGCGGACAACATTGATTTTTTGTTACCATTTGAAGAAAACTGCTTTAGAATCGCATCGCATGCTTGTCCGAGCTTACGGTGATCATGCTCTTGGTAAGTCACAGTGCTATGCGTGGTTTAAAAAATTTAAAAGTGGCGATTTCGACGTGAGAAACGAAGAACGTGGAAGACCACTGGAAAAGTTTGCAGATAGCGAATTGCAAACTTTGTTGGATGAGGATGACGCTCAAACGCAACAACAACTCGCGGATGAAATAAATGTGACACGAGAAGAAGTTTCCATACGTTTAAAAGCCAATGGGCAAGATTCAGAAGGTGGGAAAATGGGTCCCACGTGCATTGACTGAACGACAGCAGGAAAAACGAAAAAACACTTGCGAAATTCTGCTCGCCAGGTACAAAAGAAAATCATATCTCCATCGAATTGTGACTAGTGACGAAAGGTGGATCTATTTTGAGAATCCTAAGCGTAAAAGATCAAGGGTAACTCCAGGAGAACCGGCGACATCGACTGCAAGACCAAATCGCTATGGACAGAAGACAATGCTTTGTGTTTGGTGGGATCAGAAGGGAGCATCTATTATGAACTGCTGAAACCTGGCGAAACCGTTAATAAGCAACGTTACCGACAACAAATGATCGATTTGCATCAAGCTTTGCGTGAAAAACGACCAGAATATGACCAAAGACAACATAAAGTGATTGTGCTTCACGATAATGCAATCTCCCACATAGAAAAACCGGTCAAGGAAACGATTGCGAAGTTTGGCTGGGAAATCCTGCCGCATGCGGCTTACTCACCAGACTTGGCGCCTTCCGATTTTCACTTATTTGCATCCATGAGACACGCACTTGCTGACCAGTGCTTCACATCTTACGAGAATGTACGAAAATGGCTTGATGATTGGTTTGCAGCACAGGGGGCTGAGTTTTCTTGGTCTGGCATCCACACATTGCCGGAACGATGGCAGAAATGTATCGCTAGCGATGGCCAATACTTCGAATGAAATAGTTCTTATCATTATCATCCAATCACTGTCTCTTTTCTGTACATAAATTCCGATTTCATATTTACGTACCTGGTATTCATTTAAATATCACTTGAATATATCAATATTTTCGAGAAATTAAAAAGAAAATCACAATATCATCGGACTATAGTCTCACGAGGAAAAATTGTAGTTACACTTATAACCTTGTTCTTGACAAGTTCTGAAAATGATATAAAATGAACCCAACGCCGGTCACAAGTTACGGATGCTAGTAATGTGTCCATGAACGTTAAAATTCATTAAATAAATGATAAAAAATATAATAATTTTGTGAATTCCACGTCAGTTATAGATTGAAATGCTTGCAACTTTTTTATTCTACATTTATCGTCATCTTAATCTGGCATAGATACAAATATTGTGGAAGCCACAATAAATAAATCAAACACTCTAACAGGAAATTTAAAATATTGGCTTTAAGATATGAGGTGGTCTCGCAATGAAACTGGACTGTGCCGACTGAGCGGTGAAGCTGTGAGATACAGATTAGCACTATTATGAGTTAGTGAATTATAACGTTACCAAATACTTTGTCATGTGCTGTTGAAATTTTCGTACCAGAACCTATGCTAAAGATGTTTTGTTACCAAGATTCCAAGCATTAACTAAATTTGTCATAAATGTGAAAGTAAAAGAAAAAGTTGATATGAAACTTTGCATACTCGTTAAAATTTGCTACCGAAAGTCCTGAGAGGTTCCACGCGAAGTCCATAGCAATGGTCCGAAGTAAGTTGTGTAACCGCAATAAAAAATAAAATAATGACAAACGTCAACCAGAGCAGCGACGGACGAGGAAAACAAGCCGAGACAACTGGGCACCAGAATAAGTCTCGAAACTGCACGAAGATAACGAATCTTTCCGTCTTACCTTAATTCACGATAGAGGAAATTGCTTTATCTCGCTTAGAATGTGTTTAACATCCATCGTCTTGTTGTCAAGTTTGATACCCGTAGTAGAATCCTTAACAGAAAAAGACATTTCGTCGACCAACAACATGAGTCTTGTTCAGTAATCTCTTACTCGCCAGATTCTTTCCCTTGTTGTTTAATTTCCTAAAATTAGGTTTAAGCTGAAGCGTTTGTGAATTTAAATACTTAAGGATATACACGATGAATTAGATGTAGCAGTTCTCAAACTTGAGAACTGTACCCCAGGGGGCATTTGAAGAACGGTTAAAGCGGTGAGATCGCTGTGTCGACAGAGAAATCGCAGATTTGAAGTATAGGCAGCGATGGTTTAAACTTCATAACTTTCATTTTACTAGCCTAATACAATTAATCATTTTATCAAAAAGCGCATATATATGCATACACACACACACACACACACACACACACACACACACACACACACACACACACACACACACACACAC